>JAVGWX010000005.1:63471612-63489112 GCA_036924085.1 Ariolimax columbianus | reverse complement strand
AAATATTCAGCTTATTAGATCTACATATTAGATTTTGATATTTTTAGGTTATTAGATCTACATAAATGATCTTTTGGTTCATAGAGCTATTCATATATACTTCGTAGATCTTTTGAAATATTCAGCTTCTTAGATCTACATATATTATATCTTTTGATATTTTCAGGTTATTAGATCTACGTATTAGATCTTTTGGTTCATAGAGCTTTTCAAAAATACTTGCTAGATCTTTTGGTTCACAAAATTGTTTCTACCTACACGTTCACAGGGCTTTTCTAATATTGTTGTGACCGTTACACAACTCTTCTCCAATCGTCTTGATATCTTTATTCCCACACAACGCTTCTCTGATCTCCTGAGGCTTTTATTTGTACACAACGCTTCACTGATCTCTTGCGACCTTTATTCCTATACAACGCTGCTGTGATCACCTGCGACATTTATTTTCACATACCGCATCTCTGATCTCCTGCGACCTTTATTCCTATACAATGCTACTGCTATCACCTGCGACCTTTATTCCCACACAACGCTGCTGTTATCTCCTGCGACCTTGATTGCCACACAACGCTTCTCTAATCTCCTGAGGCCTTTATTTGTACACAACGCTTCTCTGATCTCCTGTGACCTTTATTCCCACACAACGCTGCTGTGATCTCATGCGACCTTTATTCCAACACGCTGCTGTGATCTCCTGGAGGTTTTTCTCTTCGTATACAACGGCCGCTCCTTCACAATGCTAGCCAGACCATGACCATACATGTACCAGACCTGGACAACAATGACGCAGTACGTAACCACAAGAAGAAGAACAGCTAGACGAACAAGATGAAAGCCAAGAAAGAAAACAAACACAAATACAAGGAGAATTGACAGATTTTTTCATTGAGTATCTACAGAATTATGACACGGAATCTTGGCTTGGCTTGGCTTCGTTCATTCTCAATCTCCCGCTACCAAACCCTGAAAGGGCTTAAGTAGCAGAATGTAGTCCAGAGAAATGAATGCGTTATGTCGTAGTTTACAGCTTGACTGCGATATTTGCACCTTTCGGTCCAACACATCCGACTTCAGCAAACATTTTTTGAGTACCGGGTTAGCATTCCGTCTTCGATCCCTTCTCCTTAGCCAGTCTGCCCTGCTGCAGACTGTTAACCAGGATCACCACGTGGAGGTGTAGAAGGGTCTTTGCAGTTTTGGTTTGCTGGCCCTGACGCTAGCGGTCAGCTATGGGTCGCTGATCACTATAGCATGCGCTGCTCAGCATCTTGATCCCACAGAATCTCATCATATTATCTACAGGATTCTGACACGGAATCTAATATTATATACAGGTTTCTGGTACGGAATTTAATAATATTATATTCAGGTTTCTGACACGGGATCTAATAATATTATATACAGGTTTCTGGCACGGGATCTAATAATATTATATACAGGTTTCTGACACGGGATCTAATAATATTATATACAGGTTTCTGGCACGGAATCTAATAATATTATATACAGGTTTCTGACACGGGATCTAATAATAGCATTTGTAGGATTGTGACACATAATCTAATAATATTATTTGTGGTATACTTACAAAACAATCTAACAGGATTATCTATGGGATTCTGATACAAAATCTAACATGATTATCTGCAGGATTCTGACAAACAATAAAACAAGATTATCTGCAGGATTATGACAAACGATCTTGCAAGATTATCTGCAAGATTCTGATAAACAATCAAAGAAGATTATGTGCAGGATTCTGACAAACAGTCAAACACAATTGTCTGCAGGATTCTGACAAACAATCAAACAAGATTATCTGCATAATTCTGACAAACAATTAAACAAGATTGTCTGCAGGATTCTGACAAACAATCAAACAAGATTATCTGCAGGATTCTGACAAACAATCTAACAAGATTATCTGCGGTATCTTCTTCTTCTTCATCTTCGTACGAAGTCATACAGTAACCATTATTTTTTCGAAAAAAGCGGCGGTCATCCTGAGGCTGTCGCCGCTGCCATAGAGCTTGTCTTGCAGTTCCACTGGTGATGGCCACATCTGCTCTCTCTGATCCTCGTATGTCAGGCAGTTCTGCAGCAGATGTTCAGCGGTCATTTTACCGGTACTGTGGTATAATTACATAAAATCTAAAAAGATTATCTAGGAGATGCTGAAATAAAATTTAAAGTCTAACTCATACACAAATCTAACAAAATTATCTGCTAGATTCTCATTCAAAAATCTAACAAAAGTATCTGCTAGATTATCATACAAAAATCTAACAAAATTATCAAAAATCTAACAAAATTATTTGCTAGATTATCATACAAAAATCTAACAAAATTATCAAAAATCTAACAAAATTATTTGCTAGATTCTCATATACAAATCTAACAAAATTATCTTCTAGGTCCTCATTAAAAAATCTAACAAAATTATCTCATAGATTCTCATACAAATATTTAACAAATTTAACTGCTAGATTCTCATACCAAAATGTAAAAACAAACCACACAACAACAAAAAACAAAACAATTTTAACAGAATGATTCTCACTTGCTCTGAAATTGAATATGCTTCGAAGCTAGAGGTCAGCTGTTCTAGAAGACAAGCAATAAACCATGTCATTAATGATTTTAGAATATGATACATCAGTCACAAACCATTTGAACATACGATACGCCAGTCATAAATGATTTAAACATATGATACGCCAGTCACAAATTATTTAAACTTACGATACGCCAGTCATAAATGATTAAATCTTACGATACTGTAGTCATAAAAAATTTAAACAAACGATACACCAGTCACAAATTATTTAAACATACGATACACCAGTCATAAAGGATTTAAATCAACGACACGCAAGTCATACATTTTTTTTTCATTCGCCTTATTTATTAATTCTCCAAGGTGGTGTGCGTTGCACTGCATTTTTTTTTGGCGCCTGTCAGCCCAGTGCATCCGAGTTCGGCATGCATTTTATGTAAGGGTTTGCTTCTTCCTGCATTTTCTAGGGTTAGCTTCCCCGGGGTAACGGCCGTGTTGTGAGCCGTGTCCTTTTACCACTAACCCACGCCGTGCCCTCTCCAGTTATACATGATTTAAACATACGATACAAATTCACGACGTCAAATTAAGAAGATGAATTCCCCCTAAATTCACAAACTTCAGTGGACTAACAAATGTTCCCCCTAAATTCACAAGCTTCAGTGGACTAACAAATGTTCCCCCTAAATTCACAAACTTCAGTGGACTAACAAATCAGTTCCCCCTAAATTCAAAAAATTCAGCAGACTAACAAATAAGTTCCCCCTAAATTCAAAAAAATTCAGCAGACTAACAAATACGTTCACCCTAAATTCACAAACTTCAGTGGACTAACAACTGTTCCCCCTAAATTCACAAACTTCAGTAGACTAACAAATAAGTTCCCCCTAAATTCAAAAAATTCAGCAGACTAACAAATACGTTCACCCTAAATTCACAAACTTCAGCGGACTAACAAATGTTCCCCCTAAATTCACAAACTTCGGTGGACTAAGAAATCAGTTCCCCCTAAATTCAAAAAATTCAGCAGACTAAAAAATAAGTTCCCCCTAAATTCAAAAAATTCAGCGGACTAACAAATAAGTTCCCCCTAAATTCACAAACTTCAGCGGACTAACAAATAATTTCCCCCTAAACTCACATGACATGATTAGAAAGATGAGTTTTCCAGAAATTCCAATTCTGTAACAGACGAACAAATTCGTTTCCGCTAAATTTACAAGACTCATCGTATTAACAAGATGAGGTCTTCGCCAAACAAAATATAAACATATTTGAGAGTCAGAGTTGCCAAAACTTAATCGGACCTTTTTCATTTCAGACAGAAAACCTTCACCTCCTTCCTTTCTTGCAGCGGGGCATATGTCACACGGACGACCGGGTTCGCATTCCGGGGCGCATATTGCATAACTTTATATTAGAACGTCTGGCGTTTAATCTTTACACATGCTTCAAAAATGTTATTTCCGTGAGCGTTTCTCCAACTTTTGCAGTTTAAATTAGGGAGACACGGAATGATGTTTGACATTTTCTTTGAAATGTTCAGGTCACCGCCAAAAAAACATAATTTTGAAGATCTTACAAGAGGGACATTTTTCTAAAAGTTAATCATCTACAAGAGGTTAAATAACGATGTGCAATATCTATCTATCTATCTATCTATCTATCTATCTATCTATCTATCTATCTATCTATCTATCTATCTATCTATCTATCTATCTATCTATCTATCTATCTATCTATCTATCTATCTATCTATCTATCTATCTATCTATCTATCTATCTATCTATCTATCTATCTATCTATCTATCTATCTATCTATCTATCTATCTATCTATCTATCTATCTATCTATCTATCTATCTATCTATCTATCTATCTATCTATCTATCTATCTATCTATCTATCTATCTATCTATCTATATATCTATCTATCTATCTATCTATCTATCTATCTATCTATCTATCCATCTATCTATCTATCTATCTATCTATCTATCTATCTATCTATCTATCTATCTATCTATCTATCTATCTATCTATCTATCTATCTATCTATCTATCTATCTATCTATCTATCTATCTATCTATCTATCTATCTATCTATCTATCTATCTATCTATCTATCTATCTATCTATCTATCTATCTGTCTTTATGTATCTATCTACCTATCCAGATGTCTATATGTCTATCGATCTGTCCATCCTGCCCACTTTCCTGCCTGCCCGTCCGACTGCCTGCCTGTATATTTATCTATATGTATGTCTGTCTTTCCATCTATGTATCTATCTATTTACCCATCTATCCACCCATCTATCCATCCATCTATCCATCCATCTATCCATCCATCTAACCATTCATCTAACCATTCATCTATATATCCATCTATCCAACCAACCATCCATTCAACCACCCACCCATCCATCCATCCATCCATCTATCCATCCATACAACCATCGATGCATCCATCCATCTATCTGTCTGTCTGCGTATCTCTATAAATCTGCCAATCTGTCCGTATCAAATCAAGACCACACTACATCAGACATAGATACCGTATATTTAACACATTTTAAAATTAAACAAATCAAGGGCAGTCATAAAGTAAAACCTGCTCTTTGTGCATGTCGACTCCACGAGACGAGTAGACTGATAGCACGGTCCTCTCCACCCCAAATGAGATATAAACTGTAAGGCAACGAGACAAGCAAATGCCATTTGACCACGATAATCAAAGAAATAGATGTGTTTATTTGAGAGCCAATGATGACGAAAAAGAACTAAAAGAAGTTGATAATAATGAATGAGAAGCAAGACATGATAACTACATAATAACTTATGCCATCCATCCATCCATTTATTTATCTATCGATTCATCCACCCATCTATCCACCCACCCATCTATCCATGCACCTATCTATTCATTCATTCATTCCTTCATCAATCATAAATTTATCTAAATGTTGTTATAGTCGGGGGTGGGGTTGAGGATAAACTCTCACCACCAACTAAATGCTTTCATGGTGTGCGTCTGATATAGCCTCTGACAACAAAGTCCATCTCCTGGCCTTCGTGCGGCAGAACTGTTTTGACTAACAGGAGAAGGGGCGCAAGGAAGGACACTGGCGCCGTAAAACCGATAGTTTCCGAAGATGGGACTCAAAAGTCTAGGAAGGTAGACCATCTAGGAGAAGGAAAACTATGATTTAAAAACACCGGAAACCTTGCAAATAAAATACTGGCGTATATTGTCGTGTTTTCTCAGATATGGCTGTGCAACCTGTTTTCTGATAACTCTGAAAATTGGTCAGCGTCTACCAAACCTGACAACCGACGATGTGCGAAGGAGCACATGCAAGAGCATACGATGCCTTACCCTAGAGAGAGGAAAGGCAACCCCAGCTGAGTGTTGTGGCAGGGCAGACCAGGCCCTTACCCGTGGTTGGCGGCTGGTCTAGGAGTGAAGCCCAGACAGGTGAACAGATAGAGCATTGCTCTGCTGATCCGGCAGCATCTGCAGCTTGTATTGGTATCACCTTTTCATTGGAGTAAACAAGGCAGACCGAGAGAGGGACAATACATGGTCTCTATATTTCTGCCCGGACTTTGTGCTAAAAGCACAATTACTATCGTCTGACAAGACCAAAAGAGTAAATGACATCAACCCATCTATATATCTGTGTCTCTCCATAAACCTCTTAATCTCTCCATATCAAACCATAAATACACTACAGTAAGTGAAATTTCCGTAAAGACAATAAAGGAAATAGATGTGCTTATTTGAGAGCGGACGATGGAGAAGAAACTCAAAAAAATTATAAAAAGAATGACGGGATATTTACATAATGACCTATGCGACGGCAAGATGGACTGACCAAAGACCAAGGCTCGTATTGGTACAGCGTTGCAAAAGGTCGGGACGCAAACAGAATATTATTGGATTTCTCGCATACGGTTCATCTGCCGGACTGATGCCGATGATATTGTGATAATGTAATGCGGAAGCGATAACACTGATTTCAACTGAAGATACGCTAGGAGTATCATTATTTAGATATACGCTAGGAGTATCATTATTTAGATATACGCTAGGAGTATCATTATTTAGATATACGCTAGGAGTATCATTATTTAGATATACGCTAGGAGTATCATTATTTAGATATACGCTAGGAGTATCATTATTTAGATATACGCTAGGAGTATCATTATTTAGATATACGCTAGGAGTATCATTATTTAGATATACGCTAGGAGTATCATTATTAAGATATACGCTAGGAGTATCATTATTTAGATATACGCTAGGAGTATCATTATTAAGATAAACGCTAGGAGTATCATTATTTAGATATAAGATACGCTAGGAGTATGATTATTTAGATATACGCTAGGAGTATCATTATTTAGATATAAGATACGCTAGGAGTATCATTATTTAGATATAAGATACGCTAGGAGTATCATTATTTATATATAAGATACGATAGGAGTATCATTATTTAGATATAAGATACGCTAGGAGTATCATTATTTAGATATAAGATACGCTAGGAGTATCATTATTTATATATGATACGATAGGAGTATCATTATTTAGATATACGCTAGGAGTATCATTATTTAGATATACGCTAGGAGTATCACTATTTAGATATACGCTAGGAGTATCATTATTTAGAAATATGCTAGGAGTATCATTATTTAGATATAAGATACGCTAGGAGTATCATTAATTAGATATACGCTATGAGTATCATTATTTAGATATACGCTAGGAGTATCATTATTTGGATATACGCTAGGAGTATCATTATTTAGATATATGCTAGGAGTATTATTATTTAGATATAAGATACACTAAGAGTATCATTATTTAGATATAAGATAAGCTAGGAGTATCATTATGTAGATATACGCTAGGAGTATCATTATTTAGATATAAGATACATAGCCTGCGATGATGTTATTAACACAAGGATGAGTGGCAGGACAAGCGGTATGAATGTCAGCCGTCTCATCATGACGACACGCTTTTAAAACCTAGGAAAAGCACTTTTTTTCTTGTCTAATTAAAATAATAACGGAGCGACTGCAGGAGAAAGCGACCTTTATTCCCCAGTAATCTAAATCATCCTTCTGTACCTCAGAAATGACAATAAAGGTTGAGATGATCATTTTATTGTTCATTTTCAGTGACTTGGCAGCGACCAATCAGACAACAGCTAATGAATTATGTGATGAGCGTTGGTTGAATCCGCAGGCGCGCGTGTGTGTGTGCATCTTCTTTTTCTTCTTCTTCTTCTTCTTCTTCTTCTTCTTCTTCTTCTTCTTCTTTTTCTTCTTCTTCTTCTTTTCCTTCTTCTTCTTCTTTTTCTTCTTCTTCTTCTTTTTCTTCTTCTTCTTCTTTTTCTGCTTCTTCTCCCTCTTCTCCTTCTCCTTCTTCTTATTTTTCCTATTCTTATTCCTCTTTCTTCTTCTTATTCTTCTTCTTTTCCTTCTTCTTCTTGTTCTTCTTCGTCTTCCTCCTCTTCTTACAACACTGAATGATTATTTCATGCGGATTACAGATCTAAGTGCTAGATTTCCCGTGACCTTCATTAAACAACGGACCGAAAACAGAACTGTATATGGTCTCTTCGCCAATCACAGAGGTGAGCATTTATATATATATATATATATATAAATATATATATATATATATATATATATATATATATACATATATATACATGTATAGTATGTATGAGAGAGAAAGAGAGAGCGCAAGAGAGAGAAGAAAGAACGAGAGAGATAGACAGACAGAAATAGAGAACCATCATTGACCTGTCACTCTAGATGATGAGTCAATGTCCACCAATACATTTGGTTTACCCTATCCGACTTTCAGGGCGACCTGAACCCATCTGTCTGGAGTACTGTTTTAGTGACAATGGTTGTTACATGGTAACGTTGCCAGCCCTATGTACAACCTCTTTCATTCGCTTTCACGACATGCCAGGAAGAAAACAGTGGCCTATTATATTTAACCAGGGAACGCCTAAGAAGGTCGAGGCTCGGCCGTTTATATACGGAATAAAGAACAAAGTGCTACACATCTTTAACACAAGCTGGAAACAAGGAACTGTCCCCCACAGTGTGGAAGGAGGCAAGGACTATCCCCATCCTTATACATGGTAAAGACAACATGAAGCCAGGCAGTTACAGACCTATTAGTCTACTCAGCTGTGTGGGGAAACTAATGGAACGAATAGTTAATACTAAAATAACCTGGCATATGGAATCAAAGAATTTACTTATCCCCCAGCAAGCAGGTTTTCGTAGAAACAGATCGACCGAAGATCAGGTGACATATATCTCGCAGAAGATAGAAGATGCATTTCAAGAAAAAAAAAGAAAACAGTGGCAGTCTGGATAGACCTAGAAAAAGCCTTTGATAAAATATGGAAGAGCGGGTTAAAACTGAAACTACTGCAAATGGGTGTTACCAACAACATGCATAAGTGGATCAGTGATTATCTAGAAAACAGGATAGCAATAGTGCAACTCCAAGGACACCTCAGCAAAAAGATGAAAATGGAACAAGGAGTTTCACAAGGTGGAAAACTCTCACCCATGCCTTTCCTCATATATATCAATGATATATTCACAGAAATCCCTAAAAGAGTACACAGTGCACTATGTGCAGATGACCACAGCAATTAAGAATAACTTTCACAAAATAAATACAATCCAAGACCAAGGTATTCGTATCATCACTGGAACTTTGAGAACAACACCAATAAATGCAATGGAGAACATCACACGAATCGAAAGTATAGAGACGCGCAGAGACCAAAAAATACTCCAGCAGGGGAGAAGTTCAAACGAATGCCTGATTACCCAATATATGACAGAATAAATCGCATGGGAAGAGGGAGATTAAAGAGAAACCACTTTATATCAAAAGCAAGAGCAGACCAAATCATAAGCCAGGCAGGGGTTAGAGATCTAAAACAAACACCTCAAATCCCACCATGGAAAAAAGCCAAGTCCCCTGAGATGGTAGAAACCATAGCAGTAATAGGGGAAAAGAGAACTCAGACAGATTCAGAAAGGAAATGTATCACAGAAAACCATCTTAGGCGAGTATACCCACCAGAAACATGGACACACGTATATACAGATGGCTCATCTAACAAAGCAGCGTCCAATGGAGGTGGAGGGGTCTATTACAGACTAAGGAAAGGAGAAGAAAAAAACTCCAGTATTAACAACGGGAACATATTCCAATAATTTCCGTGCAGAAGCAAAGGCACTGAAGGCCGCAGGTGAGCTTGTACTCCAAGATAAAGATATCCACCAAGAAAACGTAGTATTCCTGACTGATGCCGCGTCAGTATTAGCAGCGCTAAAACAACACAAAGATGAAGATCTCGAGCAATGTATGTTCTCCTTGACACAGCTCTCAGCAGAACACCCAAGGTTGGTCATACAGTGGATCCCATCCCACTGCAATATTGAAGGCAATGAAGCTGCAGACAGACTAGCAAAGTGTGGAGGAGCATCCCCACAAACAGACCTGAGTATCACATATAATGAGGCCAAGACCATAATTAAAGCCAACTTCAGGGTAAAATGGGCTGATTAACACCTCGACTTCCGAAAAGAAGACAGCTACTATAACGTAACTAGAGAAGACCAAGTCATCATCTTCAGACTGAGAACTGGGCATAACAGACTCAAGGGTCATCTTTACAACAAAATGAGGATTGGGACAGATGACAGGTGCCCATGTGGGGAGCATATCATGTCCCTGGAACACATCCTGCAAAGCTGCACGCTCACGCAGGAAAAGAGAGAACAATACTGGCCTCGTGAGACAGATATGAGACAGAAGCTGTATGGAGATGAAACAGCCTTACAAACAACGGTGTCCCTTGTAAGAGAAACCGGAACCTTGATCTGAGGATGAACGAAGAAGAAGAAGAAGATTTACATAATGCAGCGAGAGAGGACGTGGGAGATAGTCGATTGCAAAATGAACAGTCCGGACTGAGTCTCAACAGTCCGAAGCGATCGTTTGTTAAAGAAACATTTGCTACTACGACCAGGATCTACACCCGGACAGCGGCTCTTACGGTACTCTACTAATTTACGTTAACCTAGACTAACTTTTAGTGACAGCATCGCGGACGAACAGCGGAGATGTTGTTCGTCTGCTGTGTAAATAAATCTCCAATATCCACACCCGATTATTGATGTACGTCTATGCTTTTTTCTAATTAGATATTGTTCTCTATACATTCAACACATGACAAATGTGTCCATTCATTCTAGTGTAGTAGTCACTACCATCTGTAGGCTGCTTGAAATAGAAGCTTTTCATCATTGACAAGCTCACTCTCTCTGCTCCCAGCATGCTCTGCGTCATTGAAAAGCACATTATATTTTCACCAGCAGGCTTCACGTCATTGGCAAGCTCTTTCTCTCTTCTCCCAGCAAGCTTTGCGTCATTAGCAAGCTCGTTCTCCCAATCTTTGCGTCATTAGCAAGCTCTTTCTCCTTTCTCCCAAGATTTGCGTCATTAGCAAGCTCTTTCTCCTTTCTCCCAAGATTTGCGTCATTAGCAAGCTCTTTCCGTCTTCTCAACAATCTTTACGTCATTAGCAAGCTCTTTCCGTCTTCTCAACAATCTTTACGTCATTAGCAAGCTCTTTCCGTCTTCTCAACAATCTTTACGTCATTAGCATGCTCGTTCTCCCTTCTCTCTGCACGAGCTAGTATAACACGTGTCCTTTGCTAGTTCAAATGTTCCTAAACTTGTTTCCGCTAATCAGTTTCCATTCTATTCCGTAGGTGTGGTCACCATTAGCCCGCGATTCATCCATAGGTGTGGTCACCATTACCCCGCGATTCATCCATAGGTGTGGTCACCATTACCCCGCGATTCATCCATAGGTGTGGTCACCATTACCCCGCGATTCATCCATAGGTGTGGTCACCAATAGCCCGCGATTCGTCCAACTAAACGATATCCTGTTTTTCCATTCTTCACTTCGGATCTGCCTCAAATATTTTTTCGGACATCAATCAGTGCCCCTCTTCGCAAACAGTAGCCCTGCCGCCAGCAGATATCAGAAAAGTGATTCCGCTGCCTCTCACAACGTTTCATAGATTGGTTTCGGAGATTTGAATAGCGCCTTCCTTATTAGAGCTAGATACATGACCAAATGGGAAACCGAACATACTGGCTACACAAAAAACGATGCCTATTACCAGTTGAACAGAAGAGAGCAGGTCGTGGTCTTCAGACTTCGCACTGGCCACAATAGACTGAGGTACCACCTATTCAACAAATTGAAGATAGGTGGCACTGACGAATGCCCGTGTGATACCGGTAAAATGACCGCTGAGCATTTGCTGCAAAACTGCCCGACATACGAGGATCAGAGAGAGCAGATGTGGCCATCACCAGTGGCAACACTAGACAAGCTCTATGGCAGTGTCGACAGCCTCAGGATGACCGCTGCTTTTTTCGAAAACATTAAGGTTGATGTCTGACTGCGTACGAAGAAGAAGAAGAATAGCGCCTTCTGCATCTAGTCGAACGTTAACTTATCAGAGACTAGCATGTTCATCTGCCTTAAACATTTTAAAAATCTCTCGTCTTGTCATACCTTTATCAGGAATCAAGATGGTGAGCACTGGATGAGTTGTAGCGGTCAGCGACCCAAACCTGATTGCTAATATCAGGGCCAGGAACCCAGAGCTGTCAATATCCGTATACGCCTTCAAGTGGTGAGCCTGGATTATAGATTAAAACAATGCGGCAGACTGGCTAAGAAGAACGGATCGAAGAGGAAACGCTAACCCGGTACTCGAAAATGTCATGCTGGAGTCGGATGTACCGGACAGAAAGGTGCAATTATCACAATCAAACTGTAAACCACGACACAACGCATTCCGTTTTCGTGACAATATCCTTTCCATGTAACGGGAGTTTGGGAACGAACGATGAAGAAGAAGATGAAGAAGAATATATATGCCAATCACCTCTACGTATATTTTTATTATTATGTTCAATCCATATCAACACCTGCTGTGTTCTCTTTCAAGTCTCAAGCATGTCGCATGCGAGCCCTGGAAGATTCTCAAAGAAGTGCCTATAAGATATTACAGAAACATTCTTTGTTGTGATGAATTCACACTCCAAATTCTTTATGATTATGAATTGACTCAGTATTTTACCATCTCACTCTGCTGCCGTCGTGTTATTCTACATAATGTTAAGAACTTTTTGATCATCCAATACAATGTGCACGCAGCAAGGTCACCATACATTACAATGATTGGTCCGTGCAGAAAGGCTCGGTTGCTCTTTTTTTTTTTAAATTCCCATTTACTTGGAGTTTATGTACCTATCTACTTACGACTTGTGCATTGTTTATCAACAGAGCAGATGATTTTCTGTAAAATTTGAAATGTCCAAATCGAATAAATCATGTATTTTATAATTAATATAATGAAAACATGAGATCAGATTTTCATGGGCCAAAAATATGGTATCAAGTTTATAAAAATCAATAGCGCACATACCAACTTTCAATAAGTGGATGAGGAATTAGATGGCTTGAAAGTTGGGGACACAATTGTGAACGAATCCTAAATAGCTGACAAGGCATTTTGCTACATTAAGAGAGTCACATCTGCTCTCGTTGTTAACCATCACTCGGTTGAATTTCTTTAATTTCACATTCAGGGCACTTAATATATATATATATATATGGCTGTGCAACCTGTTTTCTGATAACTCCTGGAAGTTGGTCAACGTCTACTAAACCTAAAAACCGACGATGTGCGACGGAGCACGCGCAAGGGGATACAATGCCTTATCCTAAAGCGAGGAAAGGCAACCTCAGCTGAGGGTTGTGGCAGAGCAGACCAGGATCTTAGCCTTGGTTGGCGGCTGGTCTAGGAGTGAAGCCCTGACAGGCGAACATATGAAGAATTATTCTGCTGATCCGGCAGCTTATGCAGCTTGCCTTGTTTCAAATGTATTGGTATCACATTTTTCTTGGAGCAAACAACGCAGACTGATATAGGTACCTTTCTGCATGGGCAACACATGGTCTCTATATTTCTTTCCGGACTTTGTGCTAAAAGCCCAATTACTATCGTCTGACAAGTCGAAAAGAGCCAATGATATATATGGAATATATACATGGTATACCGCTCCAAACTGTTTGCCATCCCATCTGCTAACGCAAGCCGTTAGTCGTCCTCAGAAGATACTATATTATATCCTGTATATATGGAATAGCGCGGTCAAAAGGGCGCTGCCTTTAGCGAAAAAGCAGAGGAAGCTCCAGTACAAGTTGCAGACCAGGATTTCCAGTCATACAATACAACGTTCTGCGCTAATATTGGCCTGGTCAGTAACAAACGCACGTTCAGTCTCAAGGAAATAATGGAAAATGGCTCGTGGAGCAGACTTCAGATATACTAGGTCGATGTTATTGTTGAAAGTGCCAACGACAAAGTAAGAACTCCATAGCTCTAAAATTTCCCCTAGCTTCCACATTTACTGCTGGGTCAACTAGGAGAAGCGGTCGTACCATGAAATATAACCACGAAGTGTCGTCTGTCAAATTGGCTTTCCTCATTGATAACTATGACAATTATTATTATTATTGTTATTATTTATATTATTTTGTAATTTTATTATTTTTGTTATTGTTATTATTATTTTTATTCTTCTTCTTCTTCTTCTTCTTATTATTATTATTATTATAATATACACTTACAGAAAGTGAAGTGGTTTGGTCATAATACTGAAACCTAGCCGTTACACAGACATTTACATAATAACAAGGCTTCCGCATAAGACAGAGAGGAGCAAAAAATATAGATGAACGATGTTTTAATAATAACAGGAACGAGGCATGGATTGAGATTAACAAAGTCTACATCGATGGTACAAGGATATAATATAGCATCTTCTGACGACGACTAACGACATGCGTGAGCAGATGGGATGGCAAACAATTTGGTGTGGAATACCGTTTATTAGGAAAACAAGGAATAATTAGGTATAATTAGCAAGACGTTACAGTTAACCGTAATGTGTGAAAGAAGGGTCTAGAATGTAGAGGGTCCGAGGATGAAGTAGTGAATGAGCTGACAGCAAGCAACGACTCATATCAGGTTGCTTGCATCAGGGTCAGTGATACACTTCTGACCAATACCCTACTCCGCCTCCAAGTAATGGGTCAGTTCTGTAAACAGCCTGAACTCGTCTAGTGTGGCTAAGAAAATATGGGTCAAAGAAGAAAGGTCAACTAGATTCCAACACGTCGTGACGAAATCGGATGTGCCTAGACGAAAGGGGTAGAAATCTCATCCTCGGTGTAAACTATGAGGCAACGTTGACAAACGTTTCAGGACGAATACCGAAGAAGAATAAGAAGAGGACGACGGAGGAGAATGTGTACCGGTGATGAAGAAAAATAAAAAGAAGAAGAAGAAATAGAAGAAGAGGAATAAGAAAATGGTAGAAGGGGAATGAGAAGTAGAAGACGAAGAAGAAGAAGAGGAAGCAGAAGAAGAAGAAGAAGAAAAAGAAGAAAAAGATGAAGACAACAAAGAAGAAGCAAAAGAAGAAGAAGAAGAAGAAAAAGAAGAAAAAGATGAAGACAACAAAGAAGAAGAATATAGGATCACAAGTTAGCTAAGTGGTTTTAAAGACAGTCATATAATAAGCATTGCTATCGGAGATCAAGTGTTAAAGACATTATTGTCCTATATCTCCGCTTTTTTATTTTTGAGGTATGAACAGCAGCTTTCCTCGCTGCTTTTCCTGCCCTTACAGTAAGCCAGGTACCCATTCCGGGTGGGTCGACTGCAGTTTGCAATAACGGAGATCGAACCATGCACCTTTACCCTTGAGAAGCGATGGCTCTACTATTCAGACAGACCGTAATAAGACACAGATAACACAAGCCGGACAATGTACAAACTTGAATAACATGAGACGATCAGGTGAACCAGCGGTTAGGATACGGGTCCCAGAGTGGAGAGATTAAAGGTTCGAACCACATTTACGGGGAAGAGGTGACTAGCATCTGGTCAGGTGAAACATACTGATCATACTTTGTTAGTCAGGGTTAGGTGAAACATACTAATCTGACTAAGTTAGTAGGGTCAGGTGAAAAATTATGATAATACTTTCTTAATCAGGGTTAGGTGAAATATTCTAATAACACTTTCTTAGTCAGGGTTAGGTGAAACCTACTGATCTGACTACGTTAGTCAGGGTCAGGTAAATATTATGATAATACTTTCTTAGTCAGGGTTAGGTGAAACATACTGATCTGACTAAGTTAGTCAGGGTCAGGTGAAATATGATAATACTTTCTTAGTCAAGGTCAGGTGAAATACTGATTTGGCTATGTTAGTTAGGGTCAGTTGAAACATACTGATTGGACTATGTTAGTCGGGGTCGGGTGAAACATACTGATCGTCGGACTGTTAGTCAGGGTCAGATGAAACATACTGATCGGACTAGGTTAGTCAAGGTCAGGTGAAACATGCTGACCAAAATACGATCTCACTTCCAACCACTTCTCACTGGAAACAGGCTGTTTCATAACAATCTAGCTGAAGAGGTGGGGGATCGATGTTATCCCCGTAGTAGTGAACGTTTCACAGATAAGCAAAGCACAGCACAACAGTCTGGAAGACCCCGATCCACCTTCATCAGCATGCTTTGGATGTGAGGAAAACTACTTCACCCGCCACTTACCGCACTTTTCAAGGGTGTACGAAAGAGTAAACCTACTCATTATGGGAATTCAACAACAACAACCTAGGTAAGGACATACATTTATTTTTTATCATGTATGAAATATACATTTAATTCGCACACTGCTCGATGTCTGAGAAACAAGCGAACTTTATTCTTCATCTCTAGGAATATCCAAATGGCCTTGATGACAAAAAGCACCGTGTCTACCATTCTTTTTGTTATTGTGGAATGTACAGAGTGATAGGGGAGGGTTTCAAACAAATGGCGGAAGATATATACACATTCCTGAATAAATTCGCTGTGGAAGGGAGAAAGAGTTTCGCATAGTTTTATATAGAGCCAAGTTTGTCATATGGAAGCATAACATCGACAAGGTAAGCAAATAGGAAAAGTAGTCACTTAGAGTAAATTGTTGTCACGCGTGAAGTGTCCGGGGGCTTGATTGCTCTAAACCGCAACTTGTTTGAGGTGGGATTATAAGTTGCTTCCATTGCTGTCTAGTCTTAATTAAGTCCGGTACTAATTAACAGCTGGGTGAACTGGGACGTATGAAAGGTGTAAGATCTGGTTTCTTTGTGCGAGGGACAAGTAGGGTAACCATCTTAACAACCAATGTGGACAAGCAGTTGATAAGTCTGAAAAATCGGTGATGGAATAATGATACGACTGTAGAGTGATGTTAGGAATCCCAGTGAGAACTAGAGAGTGCGTTTGTTAATCAATGTAAATTCATACATCCGATAGTTTAGTGATAGTGAGTTTGTTAATCAATGTAAATTCATACATCCGATAGTTTAGTGATAGTGAGTTTGTTAATCAATGTAAATTCATACATCCGATAGTTTAGTGATAGTGAGTCTATTAATCAATGTAAATTCATACATCCGATAGTTTAGTGATAGTGAGTTTGTTAATCAATGTAAATTCATACATCCGATAGTTTAGTGATAGTGAGTTTGTTAATCAATGTAAATTCATACATCCGATAGTTTAGTGATAGTGAGTCTGTTAATCAATGTAAATTCATACATCCGATAGTTTAGTGACAGTGAGTTTGTTAATCAATGTAAATTCATACATCCGATAGTTTAGTGACAGTGAGTTTGTTAATCAATGTAAATTCATACATCCGATAATTTAGTGACAGTGAGTTTGT
>JAVGWX010000005.1:63331612-63466612 GCA_036924085.1 Ariolimax columbianus | reverse complement strand
CAGAAACTCTGTTCCGCCGGCTTACAGTCCTGTCTCTCAACACCTTCATTCTGGAACCAGGCTCTGGCGTGACTCTCGTCCAAGAGACGACAGACATTCTCCGTGGTATATCAGCCTGCCCAAATGGAATATCATTGGCCCGTTAAATTCCAGTAGCAGGGTCCAGCCAATCCTGGCGTGGTAACTCTTTCACGGTGTTAAGTCAATCTCTTCTGCCAGCGCTGAAGGCAGTCCTTAAGCTAAAAGACAGGATTATTCCATGCTCGTGGCTTCCAGTCTGCTGCCTCGCTCAAATAATCGGAGATAGTGAATGATAACTCTGTGAGCCTCTAGCTTTGTGATGGATATGACAAGTTGCTGGCCAAGTTGACAGTGGCAATGACTTCAGTAACTTGTTTTCTTTATAATTTGGGGTAAAATCACTAATGCTTTTGTTGGGGATGTAGTGTGATATATTTGGTTTTATGTGGTCTTATCCATTAGTGTAAATAGTTACCTTCCTCGCAGACATCGCTTCCCTAATTGCAAGTCAAGTATCCAGTTATAGTTGGGTAGACTTCTGCCTAACACGGATGTGTCGGACCGAGAGGTGCAAACATTGCAGTCAAGCTGTAAACTAGCGACACAACGCATTCCGTTCCCTGGACTACCTAAGAAGAAGAAGAAGAAGAAGAAGAAGAAATAGCAAACTTACAAAGCCCCATTGAGAATGTGCGCAGAAGAAGAACTTAGGTAGACACATGCATGTAGAGACCGAGCATCAAACAGATCTTATAATTGCGGGAGGCAAACACTCTAATATCTATACCACTTAGCCGCTGAAAATGAAGTAAAAGTAATTCCATACAAGACGCTGCTTTAGGCGACGAAGGGATAGAGGTTTCACTGTCTGAGGTCTTAGCATTTTCTTAGTTGTGCTGTCCAGTTCACATACTTGCCATTCTCAATTGTAAGTCAGGTGTGCATGTACAACTGGGTAGAATGTAACCTGTCGCTACTAACGTGAGAACCCGGTACCTTTGGAGTGTAAAACAAGCGCTCTAACTTGAGCCATTTGTGGACAATGTCGCACGTTGGTGTAGGTGTATCACTGTTCTCATATACAATCCGGCTTGTTATCCCGTAATCATGCTGTTTTAACAGATAATTCGTATATCAATCAATCAATCAATCAATCAATCAATCAATCAATCGATCAATCAATCAATCAATCAATCACAACCTTTCTATTCCTTGTGAAGCACGTGTTGCAACATATACACGCCCAGTCCTCTTGTCCTGAGCCATCCGACCTAGCTCCCTTCTTCATGCCTGGTATAGTCAATCTCCACTTTTCTTATTCTGTGGATTCCAGAACAGAGCTTGTTTACTTAGCGGATTCACACCTAACACATTTATATTGTTAATATACAGAATGTATAGGTGCATTAATACATTTAGGATAAGTTTGTTATTGAGAAACTGTCTAAATTAAATGTAGTTCCAGTAGCAAACACTGCTGTTGGGAATGATGTGTTAAGATACTTCAAAAAGCTTGTTTATTATTCGGTGGAGGTCAGTTTCCTGTCTTACCTTCCCTAATAGTAAGTCATGTATATATTTACAGCTGAGTTGACTGGAGTGCATCGGAGGTGAAAATTTGTTGTTGTTGTTATGAAATGCCTACAATGAGTAGGTTTACTCTTTTGTGCGTCCTAACAACGACGTTAAGTAGCGGGTTGCAGTAGCTTTCCTCACATCCCGAGCGTGCTGATGAAAGTGGACCGGGGTCCTCCAGGCGCTTGTCCTATGCATGGCTTTACCTGCGCGTCGTTCACTACTACAGGGATCACGATTCCCACCCCGTCGTTCTTCTGACTGCCAGGAAGAACAGTCCGAATTCAAGTAGGACTACAAGTGGGGGTCTTGGCCAGTATATTTTGCTGACCCGAACATGTCAGACCGGTATGTTTTACCTGATCAGACGTTAGTCTTCCTCCCCAGGCGGGAGCTGAAACCGCGAACCTTAGCCGTGAAAAACGAGTGAGCTTCCACTACTGTGATCAGAGTTTTCGCAATAATTCTAACCAATTTATCAGTTCTGTAGCATTGCAATGAAAGTTTGCAAGCCAATACAGCGGCTCAACGGACTGAACCAATTAATGCGTGTGTTATCCAAGGAAAGCACCATCTGCTCACCTGATGCTCAACTGACTTACTTACCGTGTCCAAGCACCACGTTATACAGTACGCATCCAATATTTAGCGACATGGAATGGATTGCTCTCCCATTAGCCGTCAGCATGTCGCACCTTTTACATGTTTTCCTGGAATTTGGGGCAGATCATCAAGTGGTCTGGATCCTGTATTGTGCCACAGTCACATGTGTCATCCATCATCTGTGTATCCGCATCTCTTCATTATCCTCTTGGACCGTGATACACCCGTTCGAAGTCTGTTCTGCAACTTCCATGTTGTGGAAGGTAAATGCTGTGCGGAAAAGGGGGGGGGGGGAGGGTATGGAGAAAAAGGAGGGGGGGGGGGAGGTTCCTCCAGAAGTTCCATCTCCGGGGGCCCTGCATCAATTCGTGCCGTCTCTCGAAACGACGACTTTCTGGTTTGTCTGTATCGGCGTTGTTGATTTTATTAATATATATCTGGATTTAA
Organism: Ariolimax columbianus; assembly: GCA_036924085.1. Taxonomy (NCBI): domain Eukaryota; kingdom Metazoa; phylum Mollusca; class Gastropoda; order Stylommatophora; family Arionidae; genus Ariolimax; species Ariolimax columbianus. The sequence continues at coordinate 63,463,966 of JAVGWX010000005.1, read as the reverse complement.
GTCTTGTGCTCTGTGTCTGGTGTCTAAAGATTGGGTGTCTTAGGTCGTGCTCCTGTTTTTCTCGGTCGATTTCTACTACGACGATTCTTCAGATCTCGAGTGGTGTTGTGCCAGTTATGGGGTATATTTTTTATCGATAGGGGTGGGTTTCAAGCAGCCTGATACTATCCGGCCCGCCTCATATTTTGTCAACTAGTTTAACGGGGAGGAACACTGACGTCCGGTCAGGCAAAATATACTGATCAGACTTGTTAGTCGGGGTCAGACAAAATATACTGATCAGACGTGTTAGTCAGGGTCAGGCAAATATACTGATCAGACATGTTAGTCGGGGTCAGGCAAAATATCCTGATCAGACATGTTAGTCAGGGTCAGACAAAATATACGGATCAGACGTGTTAGTCAGGGTCAGGCAAAATATACTGATCAGACGTGTTAGTCAGGGTCAGGCAAAATATACTGATCAGACGTGTTAGTCAGGGTCAGGCAAAATATACTGATCAGACGTGTTAGTCAGGGTCAGGCAAAATATACTGATCAGACGTGTTAGTCGGGGTCAGGCAAAATATACTGATGAGACGTGTTAGTCCGGGTCAGGCAAAATATACTGATCAGACATGCTTGTCAATGTGAGAAAAAATGTACTGATCAGACGTGTTAGTCAGGGTCAGACAAAATACACTGATCAGACATGCTAGTCAGGGTAGGCAAAATAATCTGGCCAAGTCCCTCACAACCGCTTCCTCGCAGCCCTTCCTGGAAACAGGCTGTTTTCAAGGCAACCTGGCTAACGAGGTGAGGGATCGACCTAATCCATGTAGTAGTGAGCGATACATCGATGAAGTCAAGTATAGCACAACCGCCTGGAGGATCCGGGTCATCATTCATCACCACGCTCGGGATGTGAGGAAAGCTACTGCAACCCGCCAAATAACATCCTTTTCAGGGAGCACAAGAGAGTAAGCTTCCTCATTGTGGGCATTGGAAACACTAAACGGGATCAAGATGCATTAGCTGCAGTGGTCAGCGACCCATAGCTGACTGCTAGCGTCAAGGCCAGCGAACCATAGCTGCAAAGACCCTTCTACACCTCCACGCGATGATCCTGGATAACAGGCTGCAGCAGGGCAGACTGTCTAAGGAGAAGGGATCGAAGAGGAAATGCTAACCCGGTACTCAAAAAATGATTGCTGAAGTCGGATGTGTTGGACCGAAAGGTGCAAATATCGCAGCCAAGCTGTAAACTACAACACAACGCATTCCGTTCTCTGGACTACATTCTGCTACTTAAGCCCCTTCAGGGTTTGGTAGCGTGAGATTGAGTACGAACGAATAATAAGAAGAAGAAGAAGAAGAAGAAGAAGAAGAAGAAGAAACAGCAAACTAGTTTTGCATGGGCATAATTTATCCAGACTGGTGTGGAGTATATGGAAAAACACAAGAGTAAGTGCTGATGTCCGGAAAACTGATGATTGTGCTTACCATGTTGTCCCCATGTACTGCTGATATCTTCTTTGCTCTTCTCATCAGTTCCACATTGGGGATCTGATCTTACTTGTATTGTGCGCAATCCCCCATTTATAAAAATCTGCGCCATTTTTGTTGCTGTTTCTATTGTTATTCGTAGATCTGCAGAACCATAGAATCGGTAATTTTATTATTTGTAGTTGAAGGATGTTTTGGTTCCGCTTTTATTCTGCGCGTCGGACTGAATTGTTTTATTTAATCTCTACAAGTTCCTCAATGTTTAGCAGATGATTATATTATATTTTATTTTAATTTTATATTTCAAGAGGGTATTAACTTTCGAACAACCGCCGATAAGTTTGAGAGCGGACTGTGGGAACGGCTGCTAGCAGAGAGATGCTAGATTCACGATCGTCTCTTCAACTGACCATGGCGAGTAGGTCTACTTGTTTACGTGCAGATAAGTCAAGCACAATATGAATCCTCTTCCTCTCCTACCCCCTTTCCATCCACCACTTTTTCTTTTTCTTTTTGTTCCACATCGCCTGCTTCTTACTTCTCCACTTTTTCTTCTTCTTTTCCTTTTTTCCCTACTTTTTCATCCCCTTATTATTCTGTTTTATTTTTAAAATTAACTTTTCCACTTGTAATTTTTCATTCAACTATTCTTTTTCTTCTGATTCTTCTTCTTTTTCTTTTTCTTCTTCTTCTTGTTCTTCTTCTTCTTCTTAAACTTTTTGCTCCCTTTCTTCATCTTCTTCTTTTTTATCTTCTTTTTGTTATTCATATTAGACCACTTTTTCTTCTTCTTATACCTCTTCTAATTCATCACCATATTCTTCTTCCGTTACTACTACTACAACAACAACTACTACTACTACTATTACTACTACAAGTACTACAAGTACTACAAGTACTGCTAGTACTACTAGTACTACTGCTACTACAATTACTTCTACTGCTACTACTGTTACTACTGCTACAAGTAATACTACTATTCACTACTATTACTACTACTAATACCAATTCTAGTACTTAAACTACTACTACTAATATTAATACTACTTCTACATATATCACTGCTACTACTACTAATTCTACCACTACTTTTACTACTACCGCTGCAACTATTACCGCTACTATTACTACTACTAATACTACTACTACTACTGTTACTACTACTACCAATACTACTGCGCCACTGCTACTACTGCTACTACTGCTGCTACTGCTACTACTATCACTACTACTACTACTATTACTACTACTGTTACTTCTACTACTACTACTGCCACTACTATTACTACTGCTACAATTACTATTACAATTATTTTACTATATAATAACTATTACGGCTACTCCTACTACTACTTATGTTACTACAACAACTACTAGTGGCCCTCCTGCTTCTACTACTACTACAATTACTACTGCTATAACTACTACCACTACTGCTACTACTGTAGTGACTGTGACGTGACAGATGTAACGGACACCATAAATGAAAACAGCTAACGAACATGAAAGTAACGAGGAACGCGATCTCTTCTGTTCTATTAGGAATCGACGTCACAGCGGGCAGACTCATAAGTTCTCAGTCCCTCTCAGCAAACGGCAAAAAGTATAAATACCGATGGTTCATACAGCTCGCTGGTTATACAAAGTTCGGAGTCCTTCCATGTAGCCCTTTCTGCCGTTCCCAAGTAAGATCTAGAAATCCTGGAATCTTTGCAACGCTAGTTCATCGACTAAAATGTGTTCATTTAAAAGGTAGTCGTTGATCAACTCCAGAATGTCGCCTCGATCCATTGCCAATTGCTTCACTGCGGGTGACCCAGAGACCAGAAAGCCACCTCGATCCATTGCCAATTGCTTCACTGCGGGTGACCCAGAGACCAGAAAGCCACCTCGATCCATTGCCAATTTCCCCACTGCGGGTGATCCAGAGGCCGATGTCAACTCGTTCATTCCTGCAAACTTCAACATGGTCAAGACGCGCACACGTTCCATCAGGTTCACTATGCCCGAATGCAAAAGCCAGCCCTTTTCACCTTCCGAAGCAAGGATTGAGAGTCAGATACAAATCTGACCCTCAACACAGAAGTCCAAGACAGACCCCACAGAGCGGAAGTCTCTGCCTCGATCTCCATTCTCATACTGAACGTTGTTGTCAAGTATGCACAGTTCTACTCTAGCAAAGAACAGGGGACCGATAGGAGCACTTAGCTCAGTGGAGTTCGTCTGGAGAAAGCAACTGTGAGAAAGCTCAAAGACGATGGACTTATTGATAAGATATGAGATCTCTTCGAACGGATTGGTTATTTACAGCAGGTAAAAGTAAAGTAAAGTAGAGTAAAGTTAAGTAAAGCACAGTAGAGTAGAGTAAAGTAAAGCACAGTAGAGTAGAGTAAAGTAAAGTAAAGTAAAGTAAAGCAAAGTAAAGTAAGGTAAAGTAAAGTAAACTAGAGTAAAGTAAAGTAAAGTAAAGTAAAGTAAAGTAAAGTAAAATAAAGTAAAATAAAGTAAAGTAAAGTAAAGTAAAGTAAAGTAGAGTAGAGTAGAGTAAAGTAAAGTAAAGTAAAGTAAAGCAAAGTAAAGTGAAGTGAAGTAGAGTAAAGTAACGTAACCCAAAGTATTACTGTCGAACGGGTGTGAGGTGTTTAGCGATCTCACATTTCAAAGGCTCGGCTATATGAGAGCGGTAGCGATCTTATCTCCCTCACTGCTTTTACTTCCCGGACTGAACCGGTACCAATTTCAGACTGAGTCGACCTGGAAGCCGTCTGCGGTCTAAAAAAACATTTCAGGTGTAGCAGCAGGTGTAAATAGCTTACAGACCACCTCTCTGCCGAAGACGGATGTGTCGGACCGAATATCGCAGCCAAGCTGTGAACTAGCGACACAACGTATTCCGTTCTCCGGACAATGTCCTATTACTTGCAAAGCCCTGTTCAGAGCTTGGTAGCGGGAGATTGAGAACGAACGACGAAGAAGAAGACTTCCTCTGAAAATCACTATGCCAGTTTCGTCAGTACTAATAATATACCGGATAGGACAGGCTGGATAGTTTTCCTAGAAGAAACAATGACTGTCTTACAGGTAGGTTGGGGACAGTCAAAAGCTAGATAAAAAAAACAGCTCTAACTAAAGACGCAGTGAAGATGAATGCACCTGGCTCTTGGGACAAAATGCAAACGTAACTGTGTTGCAGCCATTGATTGCAAACGGTGAGAAACAAGTCGAACTTCTAAGATTAGTGAACTGAGATTGGATTCACGGGTTTAGGACAGGACAGAATATTATTAGGAAGAGGTGGATTCGTTGTACCCGACAAAGTGCTTCAGACACCGGCAGTACATGAACGGATTGTTGGCTTAGCTCAGGCTGTCTTCAAGGAGGCTAACTACAGTTGTAGTAATGTGGTCCTACTGGAGAAGAATATGAATCACAAAACATACGATAGGCCAAAATACAGATTAATCCGGGACATTTTTGTTGACCTTATCCGCACGTGCCCCGACGATAATCTTACGTATCAGGCGCGATATCAAACCTTCACACAAATCTGGCACACCACCACAAGCTACATGCGGCAGCTAGATGATACCAATATCTAGATATGGAAGTTTCAAGTGTTTCAAGTAAGGAAGCTCCCAGATGTTACCGCGAGGTGCGCAGACAAACAGACCTTGGTCATTGATGGAGAAAGTCGTTCATGAGCCGCGACTAGCTTCTTTGTAGCGATGTTTGGCGTTTAGATTTGGGTTCCGAGGGACGGGTAAGTGAGTTTGTTTTCGGCAGATGGAGTTGTGGGTGAGATAAAATAGAGTACTGTGTTTAGATAGGAGAGAACTCTGTTGAAATTAGAGAGAGTACTCTGTTGAGATGGGAGAGAGTTGAAATGAGAGAGAGTTGAGATGGGAGAGTTGAGATGGGCGAGTGTTGATGAGAAAAACGAGTAAAGTAGCCTGGTTCCTGATACAAGGTGGGCAACATTCTTAAATGTATTACTCCATAAAATCAATGTTTCTAAAATGACTTTCACACCGGAATATGTTCATTGAAAAATGTATTTGTCAGGATATCTTCTTATACATAACTGTGTTATAGGGTGCTGGGTTCGATCCCCATCACAGCACCGGTCGTTACCCCGTGGAAGCAAAATCTCGCTGCCTGAAGGGACTTCACAGGATGAGCACCAGACTTTTTTCTGTTAGGTTGTAACGTCATCATACAGCGATATATGTTGTGGTAGCATATACATGTGAGTGGGGTATCTCTTTGCTCCCTTTATTTTCTCTGCTCCTGTGCAGTGATGGTACGCCTAGCATTCCCCGCCACCTGGGAAGTTGTCACAAAAAGGGCAGAGGTGCAATGTCCGCTGGCCTGCATCTCTTCTGCGTCCATTGGAATGACTGATAACAGACAGAGGTAAAGAGCGAGGCAGAAGTGCATTTTCCAGGGGACAAGCCTGGTCATGGCACGGAGATATTGTTCGCCTGGTGTGCGGACATATCTCATGATCAAGGGCCGAGTCTCAACAGTTCGCAGTGAGGTGGCTGCTCTACTGCTTACGACACCCCGACCGAGAATCAAGTCTTCTACTAGTGGTTTCAGACCTTAACGCCGGAAGGGGTGAATATTGGGCAGCTCCCCGCCCGCTTTGATCGGTGGGATGGCAGAGACCTCTTTCTGCGGCTCGACCGGGTCGGGTGAGACGCGAGCCCCAGGGCCCAACCATATCGTTGCTTCCCGTCGCAGTGGTACTGAGATTCAGGGCGGGATTCCGGCTTAGAGAAGTCCGGCCGTAATCCCTCAGATGGTAGCCTCGCACCATTAGCTTATAAGCCAAGCACGTGGACCAAGTGTCTGGGACCTGCGATTCCTCTCGAATAGAGCAGGATTACCGTAGCAACGCCCTGTCATTAGTAGGGTAAAACTGACCTGTCTTCCCAGGGTCTAATACCAGCACCCGTTCCATATTAGACCCAACGAATCAAGAGAGAGCTATTATGCAGTCAATGACCAAGTGTCTGAAACCTGTGATTCCTCTATCTGTGTTCAATTCCTTTCATTGCTGAAAGTGCCGACGACAGAATGTGCACTCCGCAGCTCCGGCGGCTCCATAGCTCCCACGGCTCCCAGAAAATGGAGGTTATTAAATTGTGATAACTGTTTGTCTGTGGGAAGGAGAAAGAGGGTAATGGTCAGTTATATAAATTCAATACTATCATAAGGACAGACATGATCGACAGCACCCAAATACACAAGAAATAAAACTGGAAGGCAGAAATATATTGTTTGACAGAGGAATATTGAGAATCTCGTGATCAGCAAATCAGTAGAATGAGGATGTGATGATGGAGGCTCAATCACAAATAAGTCAATTGAGGATGTGATGATGGAGTCTCAATCCCAAATAAGTCAATTGAGGATGTGATGATGGAGTCTCAATCACAAATAAGTCAATTGAGGATGTGATGATGGAGGCTCAATCACAAATAAGTCAATTGAGGATGTGATGATGGAGGCTCAATCACAAATAAGTCAATTGAGGATGTGATGATGGAGGCTCAATCACAAATAAGTCAATTGAGGATGTGATGATGGAGTCTCAATCACAAATAAGTCAATTGAGGATGTGATGATGGAGTCTCAATCCCAAATAAGTCAATTGAGGATGTGATGATGGAGTCTCAATCACAAATAAGTCAATTGAGGATGTGATGATGGAGTCTCAATCACAAATAAGTCAATTGAGGATGTGATGATGGAGTCTCAATCCCAAATAAGTCAATTGAGGATGTGATGATGGAGTCTCAATCACAAATAAGTCAATTGAGGATGTGATGATGGAGTCTCAATCACAAATAAGTCAATTGAGGATGTGATGATGGAGTCTCAATCCCAAATAAGTCAAATGAGGATGTGATGATGGAGTCTCAATCACAAATAAGTCAATTGAGGATGTGATGATGGAGTCTCAATCACAAATAAGTCAATTGAGGATGGGATTTTGGAGGCTCATTCACAAATAAGTCAATTGAGGATGGGATTTTGGAGGCTCATTCACAAATAAGTCAATTGAGGATGGGATTTTGGAGGCTCAATCACAAATAAGTCAATTGAGGATGGGATTTTGGAGGCTCAATCACAAATAAGTCAATTGAGGATGGGATTTTGGAGGCTCAATCACAAATAAGTCAAGTAAGGCGATGCTGAAGAAGGCCAATGATTAAAGACGCCTTACATCGGACCACATCAACCTTCTGATGTTTTTACATCAGGGATAGAGCACACTTTAACAACTAACAAAGATGTTGGGCAATGAAGGGATCGAGCACACTTTGACAACTAACAAAGATGTTGGGCAATGGAGGGATAGAACACACTTTAACAACTAACAAAGATGTTGGGCAATGGAGGGATAGAGCACACTTTAACAACTAACAAAGATGTTGGGCAATGGAGGGATAGAGCACACTTAAACAACTAACAAAGATGTTGGGCAATGGAGGGATAGAGCACACTTTAACAACTAACAAAGATGTTGCGCAATGGAGGGATAGAGCACACTTTAACAACTAACAAAGATGTTGGGCAATGGATGGAGAGAGCACACTTTAACAACGAATAAAACTGCTGGGAAATGGAGGAAGAGAGCACACTTTAATAACAAATAAAGATGCTGTCAAATGGGATAGACCGTACTGTAAAAACGATCAAAACTTCTGGGAAATGGTGGGATAGACCGTATTGTAAAAACGATCAAAACTTCTGGGAAATGGTGGGATAGACCGTACTGTAAAAACGATCAAAACTTCTGGGAAATGGTGGGATAGACCGTACTGTAAAAACGATCAAAACTTCTGGGAAATGGTGGGATAGACCGTACTGTAAAAACGATCAAAACTTCTGGGAAATGGTGGGATAGACCGTACTGTAAAAACAAACAAACCTGATGGGAAATGGAGCGGATGTCGACAAAGACAGAAAATGCTTAGAACAGGTCAACATCGTGGTATGGTAAGGTAATATACACCACTTGCGACGAAAATATATATGGCTACACCAGTCGACATGGCACATTATGATGATTTAAAGCGCCTCCTTCCCTCATCCCACGATCCCGAGCTATTTGTGTTTCCAAAACACTTCCAGAGCAGAAACCGAAAGTTAGTAGCCCGTTATTTAACAGACACATCTAACTAGCATCAGCTAAATGCGTGTAGGCGGCGTCTACTAGATGTTTCCCAGAATTGTGTACACAACAAATGTCTGAGAGGAAGGACTACCCATGTTGCTGGGTCTGTGAATGAAAAAATACGATTGTTTGTTGAAATTCTCCAATAAGTTGTTTAGGAAACAGGTCAAGATGGTGGTTTGTTTCTTCTGTGAAAACACCCATATGTTTTGTTGGCTTGTTTGTAAAACATTCGCTGCTGGGAGGTCAGAGATATTATCTATGTGGAAAATCATTACATTTGACAGTTTTGGGATACAATTACCTATGGACATCAAACACGAGCCACTTACCTGACCTCTCATGTTTCTCCGTGTGGATGTAATAGAGAAATAGCAGTACCACTGTTTATGCCATTAGTAGTTGTTAAACGGCTTGGTGAATTTGACTAGCAACCTCGCCATGGAATAAATTACAGTTAGAAATGTCACTGCATTAGCATGTAAAGTGATGCGGCACAGACTTCAGTCAGGGGCCACCAATAGTTAAGACATGTAGAAGTCTCTCCGTGGTATATCTCAGTTTTAACTATCTTTTTCTGTGTGGAAGCAAGTTGTCGGTGGGGATGAAGTGATATATGAAGCAGGTCTGGTAGTTACAGAATTCTTCTTCTTCTTCTTCTTCTTCTGCGTACACAGTCAGACAGTAACCATTATTTTTTCGAAAAAAGCGGCGGTCATCCTGAGACTCTCGCCACTACCATAGAGCTTGTCTTGCAGTTCCACTGGCAATGGCCACATCTGCTCTCTCTGATCCTCGTATGTCGGGCAGTTCTGCAGCAGATGTTCAGTGGTCATTTTACCAGTACCGCACGGGCATTCGTCGGTACACCCTATCTTCAATTTGTTGAATAGGTGGTACCTCAGTCTGTTGTGGCCAGTGCGGAGTCTGAAGACAACGACCTGCTCTCTTCGGTTCAACTGGTAATAGGCATCGTTTTTGGTGTAACCAGTATGTTCGGTTTCCCATTTGGTCATGTATCTGGCTTTGATAAGCCGTTTTGACTCTTCGTACGTCATACTGGTATCTGTTTGTGGTAGCCTTGCACCTTCTTTTGCCAGTCTGTCTGCCTCCTCGTTGCCTTGGATGTTGCAGTGTGACGGAACCCACTGTACCACCACCCTTTTTGGTGCGGACTGCTGGCACAGTTTGCAGAGTGCTGCTCTTAAGTCATTAAGCTCAGTGTTTTTCTGGCTTTTTAGCGCTGTGACTACGGCGAGAGCATCTGTCAGCAGGACTATATGGCTCTCATTTTCACTGTGTGTTACCATTTCTTCCACTGCCGCCCTCAGTGCCTCTGCCTCCGCTCTGAAATTGCTTGTGTACTTACCAGTAGCGAATGACAGTGTTATTTTTCTGCCATTTGGTAGGTTCAGGAATGCTCCTGCCCCTCCGTTCTGTGTAGTGTTTGTTACAGAACCGTCGGTGTATGCATGGGTCCAGTCCATGCTTGGGTAGCTTTTCGTTATGAAGCTTAGGGTAGTGTCTCTCCTTTCTTTTTCAGTCTGGCAGTTTTTTTTTGCAATACCTGGTATATTTTCTACCACCTCTGGAAATATATCCTGCCTCCAAGTAGGTTTTCGTACAGTAGTGATGGGTTTTGGTGTTGTTAGTGCGTTTATGGGATCTTCGTGCATCTTTGCTTTGGCTATTTCTGCAAAGTTTCTCCGCTTTAGTTTCCCATTTCCCAAATTGTTTAGTCTCTGGTACATTGGATGGTCCGTCAGTCTTCGGAGTTTCTCTGACTGCAGCTGGGCTCTGCAGTCTCTTCTATCGGTCATGGATTGCAGTTTTGTAATCTTTTCAAGTTCTACAATTGGCGTTGACTTCATGCCACCTGTTATAATTCTCATGGCTTGGTTTTGAAGTTTGTTAACTTTATCGAAGTTCGCCTTCGCTGCTGTTGTCCATGCCGCAATGCCATACTCGAGAACTGGTCTCACTCTTCCAGTGTACAGTTTCTTTAGTATGCCTTCGTCTGCTCCCCAGCTTGTGCCAGCAAGTTTCCTCATGATCGCCATTCTTTCTCTGGCCTTCATTCGGTTTCTCTCAATCTGACTTTTCCATGTCATGCGCCGATCAAATGTGACTCCCAGATAGGTTGGGTTGTCGTTTGGCTGCAGAATTTTGCCATTTAGACTTAATTTGGTACTTTGGGGTTTTAATGAGAGCGAGAATATTGTGCACGTGGTTTTCTCCTCGTTTATTTTGACCAGCCATGAGTTCGCCCACTCTTCCAGCGATGTTAGGGCCGTCTGCGTCCGATTTCTTGCTATGGTGAGATTCTTTTCAGAGGTCCACATAGCCAGATCGTCTGCAAACATTGAGCTATGGACTCTTCTTGGTATATTCTCTGTAATATCGTTTATATATACCAGTAAGAGTGTGGGTGACAATACTCCCCCTTGGGGTACTCCCTGCTCGAGTGTCACCTTTTTGCTCATCTGCCCTTGTACTTGGACTCTGGCCGTTCTTTGTTTGAGGTAGTGGTTGATCCACTTGTACATCTTCCCACAGACATCACTTCTTCTTAGCTTGACTCTAAGTCCATCCTTCCAGACTTTGTCAAATGCCTTTTCCAGATCCACCCAAACAGCTACTGTGTGTTTCTGTGCCTGGTAGGCATCTTCTATCTCCTGGGCTATGAGGATGACCTGGTCCTCAGTGGATCTGTGCTGTCTAAAGCCGGCTTGCTGTGGAATTAGTATTCGTTTTTCTTCCAGATGCCACATCAGTCTGGTGTTTATCATCCGTTCCATCAGCTTGCCGACACAGCTCAGTAGGCTTATGGGCCTGTATCCATTTGGATCTGTTTTGTCCTTTCCTGTTTTTGGTACTGGTACCAGTATTGCATCTTTCCATGCCTGGGGTACAATACCCCTTTTCCAGCTTTGGTTCAGGACTGATAGTAGTTTCTTCTTCGCTGTTTGGCCCAGCCCCATCAGCATTTCGTTTGTTATCCCGTCTTTTCCGGGAGATTTCCTTTTCTTTAGTGTTCTCATAGCCTCTTCCATTTCGCGCATTGTTAGTTTGGCCATCATGTGCTCTTCAGGAGCCGTATTTATGTTTTCGTGTCCCTTTAGCTCTTCGCTAATGTCTGTATGCTTATCTGCAGGGACCTCGATGTGGTTTGCTCTGGCATAGTGATCGACAAAGGCGTTTGCGGCTTTCTTACCTGTGATCAAGTTCTCGCCCTGCTTGATAGTAATTTGTTTATTTGACGGGGTTTCGTCATTCATGGCTCTGACTAGCTTCCATAGCTTGTTCCCTTCTTTATCCAGGTTTAGACTTTCCATTTTATTTTTCCAACTTTCTCTTGCTGTTTGCTTGAGAGTGTGTTTGTACTTCGCCGCGGCGGCTTTGAGGGCGATGTTTGCCTCCATGGATTTTTCTCGTTCTGCCATGTTCCTAGCATTTGTTACTGCATCTTCCACTTTCTGTAACTCATCATTCCAGTAGGGCTTATAGTTTTTCCTAGCTCCTCTTGGGATGGTTTCAGTGGCGGCTTGCATTATTGCCTTGCTTAGGCTCTCTACCATGGGCTTCATTTTGGTGTTTCGTGTGTTGATGGTTTCACACAGCCCATCTGTCAGGATTGCAAATCTGTCCCAGTCGGCTCGTTTGTAATTCCAACGTGGGAGCGGTTTTGTTTCCTGTGGGCCTACTTCCATGTCAATGGTTAGCCTGATCGGCCTGTGGTCGCTACCTGCCAGTTGGTTTAGCACCTGGCGGTCTATTTTATAGTGTATGTCCTGTGTGGAGAAGGCCAAATCTGGAGTCGAGGTGGTATGCCATGTTCTTGAATAGAAGCTAGGGCTATCTTCCGGCCTATTGATTAGGGAGAGATTTGCATCTATCTCCCAATCTTCCACTTCGTCACCTCTACTGTCTGTGTCAGAGTATCCCCATCTCTCCGAGTGGCTGTTGAAATCTCCAACTACTATGCAGTTGGAGTCTCTGACCTCCATACTCGAGAGCGATAGGTCTCTGTTTGGTGGTCAGTACAGATTGAAAATGCGGAGCTTCGTCTCTTGAGCCATTATGTCAACTCCTACAATTTCTGCTTGTCCGGTGTGATTGACAGGTACCGCGCTACTCGGTATGCTGTTTCTGGTCAGTATCAGGACCCGTCCTTTGTGGCCTTCTCTATCTAGACGGAAGGTCTGATATCCTCTGATTGAGAATTTATGGTTATTGTTGAGGTGCGTTTCCTGGATACATGCCACGTCAATCTTACCTTCATGCAGGTGGTGTGTTAGGGAAAGTTTTTTGTTAATGACTCCCTCCGCATTCCACTGTAGTATTTTGAGGGTCTTGAGGTTTTGGCCAATAGACGTTGCCCCATAGCCATGTGCCTTGACTCCACGACACATGGGTGGGTGACCACCAGTAGTCAAGGGTGGGCCCCTTCGAGGCGTGGGGCCCGGCACTATCGCTGCCTGGCGGGACTCCTCAGGATGAGCGCCATACGTTTTTCTAATAGGTTGTACTGCCATCATACTGTGATTTACGTTGCACTGTTTTGTTAGGCTTGCGGCCCCGTGCATCCGATTTCAACAGGCGTTTCTGTAGGGATGCCCTCCTTAGCCTTTGGCTGTCCCCAGCCTATCTGCAAGGCAGCAGTTGTTTACGATCAGAGTTTTCTCTCTTATGGAAGTTGTCTTACCAGACTATCGAGTCTTCACTACTCGTGTCTATAGGGTGCAATGATGATATGTGATGATATATGAGATGGACTGGTTTACCCGGAAGAGAGGCAGTCCAGTGTGTCTGTATCCCAGGATCGTCACGTCCTGCCAGAAACGTAGCATATGCATGTGAGTGGGGTATCTCTTTTTCCCTTTATTTTCTTGGTTTCTATGCAGGGATGGTACGCCTAGCATTCCCCGCCACCTGGGGTGTTGACACAGTGGGGCAGGTGTGCAATGTCCGCTGGTCTGCATCTCTTCTGCGTCCAGTATGATAGTTATATGGCTGATAACGTACAGAGGTAGATATCGTAGCCGGAGTGCATTCAGCCAGAGGACAAGCCTGGTAATGTCACAGAGATGTTGTTCGCCTGATGTGCAGACAACTATCATGGTCAGTGGTTGAGTCTTGACAGTTCACAGTGAGGTGGCTGCTCTACTGTTTTCGACACCCCGACCAGGTACTAAGTCTTTGGTTGGTGTTTTCGCACCCCAACGCCGTATAGGGTGAGTATCAAGCAGTTGTCCGCCCGCTTTGATTGGCGGACGGCAAGGACCTCATACTGTGATAGGGCTCTACCTGATAGGGCTGGGGCGCAAGCCCTAGGTCCCGAGCATGTAGGAGCCTCCCATTGCAGTGGTGCTGAGATTTTGGGCGGGATTGCGGCTTACAAGGGTTCGGCCGTAATCCCCCACATGGTAGCCTCGCGCCCTTGGCTTATCAGCCTGGTACGTGAACCAAAGTGTCTGCGGCTCCTCTCGATTTGAGCTGGTTTTCCGTAGCAACGCCCTGTCATTTGTAGGGTAAAACTGACCTGTCTTCAGATGATCTATTTCCAGCACCCGTTCACTATTTGGTCCGACGAATTTATTGAGGGCTTTTGTTTGTCAATGACCAGGTATTTGGAATCTGCGGTTTCTGCGGAGTTAAACACGATTTCCGTAGCGTTCTTTCGTTTGAGTGTTTGAGAGCTGACTTGTCATCCGTGAGTCTAATACCAGCGTACGTTCATATTAGACCCAAACGGCAGTGCTCTCGATTTGTCAGTTGTTCTACAGTATTGGCGTGTTCAGTCAAATTAAGCCGCAGGTTCCACACCTGGTGGTGCCCTTCCGTCAATTCCCTTTGCGAGACAATCAAGTTTCTTAGAGGGTAGCCCCAGATTTTCGAGGGTCTAATTCCAGCACATGTTCTCTATTAGACCCCTCGAAGGTGTACTTTTTGATAGTCATTCTGCAGTATTGGCGTGTTAAGTTAATTTAGGTCTCAGGCTCCACTCCTGATAGTGCTCTTCCGTCAATTCCTTTTTCAGAACACTGGATGCAGACCAAACCGGGCCACAGGGGGCATAATCCCAGATTTCTGGGGGTCTAAATCCAGCACCAGTTCCATATTAGACCCCAGAAGAGTGGTCTCGGCATGTCATCGTTTCAGTGTTGGCCGTGTTGAGTCAAATTAAGCCGCAGGCTCCACTCCTGGTGGTGCCCTTCCGTCAATTCCTTTAAGTTTCAGCTTTGCAACCATACTTCCCCCGGAACCCAAACACTTTGGTTTCCCGGAAGCTGCCCGCAGAGTCATCGAAGCAACTCCTGCGGATCGCTAGTCGGCATCGTTTATGGTCAGAACTACGACGGTATCTGATCGTCTTCGCGCCTCTGACTTTCGTTCTTGATTAATGAAAACATTCTTGACAAATGCTTTCGCAGTAGCTCGTCTTGCGGCGATCCAAGAATTTCACCTCTAACGCCGCAATACGAATGCCCCCGTTTGTCCCTGTTAATCATTACCTCCAGTTCCGAAAACCAACAAAATAGAACCGAGGTCCTATTCCATTATTCCATGCACCATTATTCAGGCAGCCGAGGCCTGCTTTGAACACTCTAATTTTATCAAAGTAAACGCGCCGGCCACCCAGAATTCAATAAATGTTTTTATATGACAGCCAATTTGTCGTAACGTTACGAAATGTGGTCATTTCGTGTTTGTTGGCATGCATTTGTTATATCTATTTATCTATCGTAGAAGTTGAATGTTTAATAATTGTCTATTGTAGAAGATAGTTGAGGTCTTATTGTTGTCTATTGAAGAGGTTGGATGTCTAATATATTTTGTTGTAGATAGCTAATGGCTAATTGTTGCACAATGTAGAAGTTTGATGTCTAATTGTTGTCAATCGTAGATAGCTAATGGCTAATTTTTTTCCACTGTAGATAGCTTATGTCTAACTGTTGTTCTTTGTAGACGTTTGATGTCTAATATATGTCTGTTGTAGACAGCTGATGCATAATTATTGCGCATTGTGAAGGTTGAATGTCTAATAATTATTTATTATCGATTGTCCATGTATAATTGTTGTCTATTGTAGAGGTTGGATGTCTAATACATATCTATTGTAGATAGTTGATGTCTAATTGTTGTCTATTGTAGATAGTTGATGTCTAATTGTTGTCTATTGTAGAGGCTGAATGTCTAATAGTTGTCTATTGTAAATACGAGTAGTTGATGTATAATTGTTGTCTATTGTAGATAGTTATGTCTAATTGTTGTCTATTGTAGAGGTTGAATGTCTAATAGTTGTCTATTGTAAATACGAGTAGTTGATGTCTAATTGTTGTCTATTGTAGATAGTTATGTCTAATTGTTGTCTATTGTAGAGGTTGAATGTCTAATAGTTGTCTATTGTAAATACGAGTAGTTGATGTCTAATTGTTGTCTATTGTATATAGTTATGTCTAATTGTTGTCTATTGTAGATATTTGATGTCTAATTGTTGTACATTGTAGACAGTTGATGTCTAACCATTGTCCTTTGTAAAGGTTTAATGTCTAATTGTTGTCCATTGTTAATCGTTGATGCCTAATAATTGTCTATTTCACATACCTGATGTGTAAACGTTGTGCATTGTAGCGATTTGGTGTCTAATAGTTGTCTACTGTAAATAGTTGACGTCTAATTCGTATCCATTGTAGAGGTTATATGACTAAGTGCTGTCTATTGTAGTAGCTGATGTGTAAGCGTTGTTTATTACACATTTTTCGTGTCGAGTTGTTGTTGTCTATTGCATTTATACAATGTTTCAATGAATGAATCAATCAATCAATCAATACCTTTTCAGCTCCCTGTGAGGCACAGGTTTTCAACGGATACATGATAAGTCATCACCTTGCCGTATATATTTGTTTAAGTTTTTGAAGCTTCTACAAAATTCTGAGTCATAATGATGTGCCCATGGCGCGTTGCCAATGACAATTCGGCAGATAAAGACATTGCATTCCTGTTCATATCGTATCATAAATTCCTGACATGCTTGCTGTGGGTACTGTTCCATATCCGGTGTCTTAATCCGAGGGATTCATCTCGCACACATTTTCCTATATCCAAGCAGGGCATGGATAATCAGATGGATTCGCTCAATCGTAATGCTGAGATTTGCAGCCATATCTTTCTGCTTCGATTTGCACGAATCAGTTCGTCCACGGGACCTCGGAAATGTCCATCCAGAGCTGAGATCGGTCGTGAGTTGCCAGTCTCGTCAAGACACATTCGTCGTGGCAGAAATGTCCATCCAGAGCTGAGATCGGTCGTGAGTTGCCAGTCTCGTCAAGACACATTCGTTGTGGCGGAAATGTTCCCTCCTGACAATACTTATATCCACACAAGTATACCCACCATATACCGAAGTCATTCTTCGATGCATGTCGATGGACCGAAGTTCTTCGATAGTCAGGAATTCAACCACAGCATGTCGTTTCAACCGCATTTCCTGGTAGGCCACAATGTTACTGTCTGTTGTGCGAATGAGTCACCTGACGCTGAGGTGAGGGCCTTGGTCAGTATGTTTCGCCTGACGCTGATATCGTGCCTTGGTCAGTATGTTTCACCTGCCGCTTATGTGAGTTTCGGTCTTGGTCAGTTTGTTTCACCTGACGCTTATGTGAGGTTCGGTCTTGGTCAGTTTGTTTCACCTGCCGCTTATGTGAGTTTCGGTCTTGGTCAGTTTGTTTCACCTGACGCTTATGTGAGGTTCGGTCTTGGTCAGTTTGTTTCACCTCACGTTTATGTGAGGTTCTTCTTCTTCTTCTTCTTCATCGTACGCAGTCAGACAGTAACCATTATTTTTTCGAAAAAAAAGCAGCGGTCATCCTGAGGCTGTCGACACTGCCATAGAGCTTGTCTAGGTTTGCCACTGGTGATGGCCACATCTGCTCTCTCTGATCCTCGTATGTCGGGCAGTTTTGCAGTAAATGTTCAGCGGTCATTTTCCCGGTACCACACGGGCATTCGTCAGTGCCACCTATCTTCAATTTGTTGAATAAGTGGTACCTCAGTCTATTGTGGCCAGTGCAAAGTCTGAAGACAACGACCTGCTCTCTTCTGTTCAACTGGTAATAGGCATCGTTTTTTGTGTAGCCAGTATGTTCGGTTTCCCATTTGGTCATGTATCTAGCTCTATTATGTGAGGTTCGGTCTTGGTCAGTTTGTTTCACCTGATGCTTATGTGAGGTGGAGACCGTGGTCAATATGTTTCACCTGACGCTTATGAGAGGCTGTGACTTGGTCAGTATGTTTAACTTGGCGCTAATGTGAGGTAAGGGCCTTGGTCAGTATGTTTAACTTGGCGCTAATGTGAGGTAAGGGCCTTGGTCAGTATGTTTAACTTGGCGCTAATGTGAGGTAAGAGCCTTGGTCAGTATGTTTAACATGGCGCTAATGTGAGGTAAGGGCCTTGGTCAGTATATTTCACCTGATGCTGATATTATATATTGGTCAGTATGTTTCATCTTGATGCTTATGTGAGGTAAGGGCCTTGGTCAGTATGTTTCACCTCAAGTTAGTGTGAGGTTGGGTCTTGGTCAAATTGTTTCCCTTGATTGCTGACTTGAGGTCGGGACATAATATGCTCCCCACCCCCCCCCCCCCTTTCCTGGTGGCTGACGAGGTCGGGACATAGTTTGCTTCCCTTGATGGCAGACTTGAGGTTGGGACATAGTATGCTTTCCCTGAGGGCAGATTTGAGGTCGGGACATAGTATGCTTCCCCTGATGGCTGAATTAAGGTCGGGACATACTATGATTCCCCTGATGACTGACTTGAGATCGGAACATAGTATGCTCCCCCTGATGACTGACTTGAGGTCGGGACATAGTATGCTTTCCCTGATGGCAGACTTGAGGTCGGGACATAGTATGCTTCCCCTGATGGCTGAATTAAGGTCGGGACATACTATGATTCCCCTGATGACTGACTTGAGATCGGGACATAGTATGCTTCCCCTGATGGCAGACTTGAGGTCGGGACATAATATGCTTCCTCTGTTGGCTGACTTGAGGTCGGGACATAGTATGCTTCACTTGAGGGCAGACTTAAGGTCGGGACATAGAATGCTTCCCCTTGATGGCAGACTTGAGGTTGGGACATAGTATGCTTCCCCTGATGACTGACTTGAGGTCGGGACATAGTATGCACCCCCTGACACTGATGTTAGTTACGTCTCCCAAACGTGACTGCTCCCCAATTAACTATTTTATTCAAAGTTAGGGAGACATGGGTTAGGTTGAGATTTTTTTCAAGGTTGGTACACTATGTGGTTTTGTAAGTAAAATGTTTGAATTAACTGAGATTCATTGTAGGAACTGTTTCATAGGTACGCTTGAGCTATAGTTAAAGATTGGATGGCTTTATCAATGTAAAAATATTTAATGTTCATATGTTATTGGTTTAAACGTTTGTTTTTGTATGCATTTTTTGGGTATATGTTTGATGTTTTAAGTGTTTTGGGTGCAAATATTTGACGTTTTAATTTGACGGTTTAATGGTTTTAATGTCAATATTTTAATTCTAAATTTTTTGTTTGTTTGTTAAATTTTTGAATGCTTAACTGTTATTTGATGAAATTATTATATGGTCGAGTTTTGTAAGAACATTTTTTATGTTTAAATCTTCTGATGTAAGTATCGTTTGTTTGTGTCTTTTATGTAAAAATGTTATGTTTAAGTGTTTTCTTATGTAAATATTTATGCTTAAGTCTTTACGTAAATGTTTTACATTTAGGTATTTTTATTTTCGTATTTTATTTTTAAGTTTTTTTTAATGAAAATGTATGTTTCACTTTTTTATAAATGTGTTTGTTTGTAAATGTTCTATTATAATTTTGTTTATGCACATATGTTTTATATAAGCGTTTTTTGATGAAAATATTCTTGTTTATTTTTGTGCAAATAGTTGATGATTAAGCGTTTTTTTTAGCAAATAGCTTATGTTTAGGTGTTTTTTAGCAAATAGTTGATGTTTAGGTGTTATCTGAGCAAATAGTTGATGTTTAGGTGATTTTTGAGCAAATAATTGATGTTTAGGTGTTTTTTAGCAAATAGTTCATGTTTATGGTTTTTTTTTGGGCAAAGAGTTGATGTTTAGGGTTTTTTGGCGCAAATAGTTTATTTTTAGGTGTTATTTGTTCAAATAGTTGAGGTTATAGGTGTTTTTTGCTTAACTAGTTGATGTTTAGGTGTTATTTGTTCGAATAGTTGATGTTTAGGTATTTTTCATGTGGACATTTGATGTTTAATACGTTGTTGCTAATACAGATTGCTGTCAATAATACCGAAGGTAGAACAATACATCTAGCTTCCTAGTGCATATCTGTTTGATCCTCATAATGGCGAGCATACAGAGGAGCCTCGTATTGCACTACAGCCAGGAGAGCCACAGTCCGCCTTCTCACGTACGTCACAAGAAGTGAGGAGAACTACTGTAACATACCATCAAACAAAGTTGCCAACATTACCAACCTCACATACGAGTAGCATTAGAAGTAACAACAGCAGCAACATCAGCAACCGCAACAACAACAGCAACCCATCTGTTACGTCTGTTAAAATAATGAAAACTAAAGTCTGGAAGTCGCAATGATGAACTTAATTACTTCTTCTCACAAAACTAGAAAATTGTTTTTTTTCTTATGTGATGACGACTAACAGTTTTGTTTATGGAATTCGAAAATTAAAAATGTGTTCGTGTGACGTACTCTATTAGCTCTATTGTCAGAACTATAACATTCTACCTATTTTCATGTGCCTAACTACATGAGTTCTATTAATAGAACTATAACATTCTACCTATTTTCGTGTGACGAACAATATTAGTTCTTTTAACAGAACTATAACTTTCTTTATATTTTCATGTGACGAACTATATTAGTTCTATTGCCAGAACTATAACTTTATACATATTTTCATGTGACGAACTATATTAGTTAAATCAACATAACTAGAAAATTAGAACAGAAATATCGGCAAGCACAAGAACATGTTCTCAAAGTGTGTGGGTTCCATTAGATGAGCAGAGTGACAGCATGCCTTTCCCAATCAGATAAGGGAATACACAATATGGAGCCAATATAATTATGAGGAACCAGGTATAGGAGGGAATAGATAGTTGTTGTGGGAAAGTTGGTGAAGACGTAGTTATCTGTCTCATCTCAACGCATCAGTTTCCAGTTTCTCTCATCTCAACGCATCAGTTTCCAGTTTCTCTCATCTCAACACATCGGTTTCCAGTATCTCTCATCTCAACACATCGGTTTCCAGTTTCTCTCATCTCAACACATCAGTTTCCAGTTTCTCTCATCCCAACACAACAGTTTCTCTCATCCCAACACAACAGTTTCTCTCATCCCAACACAACAGTTTCTCTCATCCCAACACAACAGTTTCTCTCATCCAAACACAACAGTTTCCAGTTTCTCTCATCCCAACACAACAGTTTCCAGTTTCTCTCATCCCAACATAACAGTTTCTCTCATCCCAACACAACAGTTTCTCTCATCCCAACACAACAGTTTCTCTCATCCCAACACAACAGTTTCTCTCATCCCAACACAACAGTTTCTCTCATCCCAACACAACAGTTTCTCTCATCCCAACACAACAGTTTCTCTCATCCCAACACAACAGTTTCTCTCATCCCAACACAACAGTTTCTCTCATCCCAACACAACAGTTTCCAGTTTCTCTCATCCCAAGACATCGGTTTCCAGTTTCTCTCATCTCAACACATCAGTTTCCAGTTTCTCTCATCCCAACACAACAGTTTCCAGTTTCTCTCATCCCAAGACATCGGTTTCCAGTTTCTCTCATCCCAACACAACAGTTTCCAGTTTCTCTCATCCCAAGACATCGGTTTCCAGTTTCTCTCATCTCAACACATCAGTTTCCAGTTTCTCTCATCCCAACACCACGTTTCTCTCATCCCAACACAACAGTTTCTCTCATCCCAACACAACAGTTTCCAGTTTCTCTCATCCCAAGACATCGGTTTCCAGTTTCTCTCATCTCAACACTCCAGTTTCTCTCATCCCAACACAACAGTTTCTCTCATCCCAACACAACAGTTTCTCTCATCCCAACACAACAGTTTCTCTCATCCCAACACAA
The DNA here is from genome assembly GCA_036924085.1 of Ariolimax columbianus. Taxonomy (NCBI): domain Eukaryota; kingdom Metazoa; phylum Mollusca; class Gastropoda; order Stylommatophora; family Arionidae; genus Ariolimax; species Ariolimax columbianus. The sequence continues at coordinate 63,442,135 of JAVGWX010000005.1, read as the reverse complement.
CAGTTTCCAGTTTCTCTCATCCCAAGACATCGGTTTCCAGTTTCTCTCATCTCAACACTCCAGTTTCTCTCATCCCAACACAAAAGTTTCTCTCATCCCAACACAAAAGTTTCTCTCATCCCAACACAACAGTTTCTCTCATCTCAACACTCCAGTTTCTCTCATCCCAACACAAAAGTTTCTCTCATCCCAACACAACAGTTTCTCTCATCCCAACATAACAGTTTCTCTCAACCCAATACATCAGTTTCTCTCATCCCAACACAACAGTTTCTCTCAACCCAATACATCAGTTTCTCTCATCTCAACACAGCAGTTTCTCTCAACCCAATACATCAGTTTCTCTCATCCCAACACAACAGTTTCTCTCAACCCAATACATCAGTTTCTCTCATCTCAACACAGCAGTTTCTCTCATCCTAACACAGTATTTTCTCCTATCTGAACAAAGTCCTAAACACTGTTTAAAATAACAACAAGAATAATAACAATGGTATCAGTAACAATGACGATAATAACAGCGACAATAATAACAACTACAATAATAACAACGACAATAATAACAACGACATTAATAACAACGACAATAATAACAACGACATTAATAACAACGACAATAATAACAACGACATTAATAACAACGACAATAATAACAACGACATTAATAACAACGACAATAATAACAACGACATTAATAACAATGACAATACAAACAACTAGAATGCATATATACAAACACACACAAGCAAATTCAGACAAATACATACAAAAACACAGTAAAAATACATACAGTCACGCACAAACAAATATAAACATATACTAACAACTACAAACACGCATACGAAATACAAACACGCATACGAAATACAAACACGCATACCAAATACAAACACGCATACCAAATACAAACACATATAACAAATACAAACACATATAACAAACACAAACAAACATAAACAAATACAAACAAACACATACATACACACATACAAAATACAAACAATTACATATGAACACGTAAATACACACACATAACACATACAAACATACATACAAAAATTCACACATACAAATACAAACAAAGTGTCTGCAAGTACCTACGTTACATAGTCTGATGTTTGGCGTTACTAGATTTTGGCAAAACCTGTGAAGAGACTGGTTGCTGTCGGGGAGGATGTGGTATTAGTGGCGACGAGATCTGCAAGTATATCGATTGCCTGTCGTTTGCAAATTATGCTATTTAAGAAAGTTGAAGATCGACTTAAAGCTGGATGTGGCGGCGCTTTCCGCTCCTGTGAGGAGGCAGGGGTAGATGCCTGGATCTAGTCAGCTCTCAGAGAGTTTATGGTCACGGCTTGACACTCGCATCCGTCTTTGTGAGAAGGTAGTGTTACGTCATTGTCGTGGGGGGAGAAACGGGGGTGGCTGATGGCGTGAGAAAGTGGAGAAGAGGTGAGAAGGTGGGAGAGAGAGAGATGATAGGAGGAGAGAGGGTGGGAGGTAGGGGGAGAGGATGAGGTGAGAAGGTGGGAGGGAGAGAGAGGATAGGAGGAGAGAGGGTGGGAGGTAGGGGGAGAGGATGAGACGAGGTGAGAAGGTGGGAGGGAGAGAGAGGATAGGAGGAGAGAGGGTGGGAGGTAGGGGGAGAGGATGAGGTGAGAAGGTGGGAGGGAGAGAGAGGATAGGAGGAGAGAGGGTGGGAGGTAGGGGGAGAGGATGGGACGAGGTGAGAAGGTGGGAGGGAAAGAGAGGATAGGAGGAGAGTGGGTGTGAGGTAAGGAGGAGTGATGGAGGGGAGTGATAATGAGACGAGGTGAGAAGATGTGAGGGAGAGAGTGATAGATGATAGGAGGGGAGAGGATGGGCAGGATGTAGGAGCGACGTAGAATAGAATGAGAAAGGTATGAAGGATGGGAGGAGGGAGTGCGGAATGAAAGGAGGTGATAGTTTATAAAGGTAGAAATTGTATGAGGGAGTGAAGAGGATAGGAGGTGATAGTTTATAAAGGTAGAAATTGTATGAGGGAGTGCGGAATGAAAGGAGGTGATAGTTTATAAAGGTAGAAATTGTATGAGGGAGTGCGGAATGAAAGGAGGGGATAGTGTATAAAGGTAGAGACTGTATGTGGGAGTAAAGGGGATAGAAGTATGTGGAAGTGAGCGAGTGAGGAGGACAGGAGGAGGAAGATGTAAGGGAGGATAGGAATTGAGGGTGTATAGAGACGGGAGGATAGCATCACGTGAACATTAGAGGAAGGGACAAGGTAGTGGACGAGTGAGTATAAATGTCAGAATGAGTGGTAGAGGGAGGATATAAAATAGGAGTGTATGGAGCAGGAAACGAGGGAGTGAGGGAAGGTAGGAGGTGGAGGTAAGGAACTGCTGATATTAAAAGAGGGTGTCTCTGACGAATGCCCGTGTGGTGCCGCGAAAATGACCGCTGAGCATTTGCTGCAAAACTGCCCGACATACGAAGATCAGAGAAAGCAGATGTGGTCATCACCAGTGGCTACACTAGACAAGCTCTATGGCAGTGTCGACAGCCTCAGGATGACCGCTGCTTTTTTCGAAAAAATAATGGTTGCTGTCTGAGTGTGTACGATGAAGAAGAAGAAAAGAGGGTGTCTAAAGTGGGAGTGAGGATATTAGAGAAGGTAAGGAGAAGAACAAATGAAGATTTAGTGAGATGAGAGGCATAAGAGAGAGAGAGAAAATGAATGAGAGGAGTTGAGAATAACAGAGAGTAATTTTTAGGAGAGAGACGATGAGAGATGCTTGAGAGAAAGCGTGATTAAAAGCAAAGTCGAAGCTGGGAGAAAAAAATAGAAACATCTGAAAGGAGAGGTCGAGCGAGACAGAAGGAGAAATTCGGAGAAAGAGTAGAAAAAAGACAGACAAATAAAAAGATGTGCTACGGAAGCACCAGAGAAATAAAAAGAAAAGATAAAAGTGAGAGGATTCAAGTCTAGGGAGTGAATAATGTAAAACAGGAAGCGGCCTTCTGCTTCACGCCACAGGAAATGGACCACCACCAATCACGCGAGAGTTGACGTTGACGAGAATTTGTTCGGTTCAATGGAAACACAAACACAGATTGAGGGAGCTGAAATCCCGAGTGTAGAACGAGAGAAAGTGCCAGGAAAGTGCCAGAAAGTTGATCCTAAAACTCGACTCCGTGTAATACAAGTGTTTGGCGAACAAGGAATTCCATGTGTGCGCATGTCCGTAGATTTCGTCTTCTTCCTCTTCTGTTTCAACGGAAAGCGAGTTTTTACTAAAATTTATTCCTGTATCAAATTTGCTATATTATTTCTGGAGTTTTCTTTCAAACACAGAAGGCTACTCCACGCTCAGCAAGTTTTAGCCCCGTGGGAATAGCCAGCGGGAGAAGTGCTCTGATTTGGAGTCTTTTGCTCTAGAAGGATTAGTCCAAATAGTACGTCATCAGATACAACTAGCTGACTAAGACGTCAACCTCGGGTTCTGGAGGTCGCGGGCTCAAATCACGTCGGAGACCTTGAATTTTTCATGTGGACTATCTGGCATTTCTCCGGATCTCTGGGTAGTAGAGATCGGACACCCGTGTTCAGTGTCGCGCATGTTAAAAATTCCCCGGCAGTTGGAAATCGAAAAGGGTAGATTTAACGGCTGCTACTCGGTCAAACTTCAAAATTATGTTTGAAATCCAGCCAATCTATTTCGAGATCCTCGCCAATGCTTCAGAGTTCCTGCATCGTCCTGAGATTCTCAAATAATATGGAGAAGAGCAGAATACATATGGGTTAAATCGTGTGCAATGACGTTTATTCTTCTACTAAACTAAACTGAACTATACAACAAGCTCTTGGGTACTCCAATGGAATACTTTTCGTCTCTGACACCCATATATATATATTTATATGTTAGTCAGTGCAGGAAACTAAGAGTATCACATCTAGACTGTAGACCTTCACCAAGATGTCTCCGTCACATGTAACTAAGAGTATCACATCCAGACTGTAGATCATCACCAAGATTTCTCCGTGACATGTAACTAAGAGTATCACATCCAGACTGTAGACCTTCAGCAAGATGTCTCCGTCACTTGTAACTAAGAGTATCACATCCAGACTGTAGACCTTCCTCAAGATGTCTCCGTCACATGTAACTAAGAGTATCACATCCAGACTGTAGACTTTCCTCAAGATGTCTCCGTCACATGTAACTAAGAGTATCACATCCAGACTGTAGACCTTCCTCAAGATGTATCTGTCACATGTAACAAAGACTTACCTCATCAGACTGTAGACCTTCACCAACAGATGTCTCCGTCACATGTAAAATTAACCAAACGTATCACATCACAAGGTACCCATTCACCAGCAGGTTACATTGCTCCAATGGTATGCTTGCATTCTGAGAACCTAAAGATGACGATGTAAAATAAAAATCACTTCGTAGATCAGTGGCCAGGGACTGATAAAGCGAAAAGTGGTGGAAACGTTTGTGACAAATTTAAGGACAGCAACATACTCTTTCCACTTCACTTGATGTGCAGTCGTCATTTATATGCTGTCAAAGATAATTCACGATTTCCATTTCCATTTCTGCAGTTCTTCGACAAGTTGCTTTAGATCGGTCCCGCTTTCGCCTTCTTCTTGGGTCATTGCCAAGGCGGTTCTGACGAATTTCCCATGTATTCTTCTGAGAACATGAGCTAACCATTTCCAGCATCGACTGGCCATGCTCTGGTTGTCTTCCTGACTGCTCCATGCTCTTGGTAATTGTGTTTGGCCCGATAACTCACTGATACTAGCTTAAGCATGCTAAATGGAACAAATGATAATTTTGACGATACGTTTCTGTTATTCTCCATTGCCCCACAGTCTACAGATGCGCAGAAAGTGCTCAGCTCTTGTGTAGCCGTAGTTTGGTATTTATGTTGTACTGCGACGATTTCAGAAAGTTGTTTAGCCTAGCAAAGAGGGTTCTTTATACAGCACATCTGATATGTGTTTCTTCTGTATTCCTGTCGTTCTTTTGTGTTTGGGATTCCGTGGCGAAGTGGTTAAGCCGTCGGAATCGTGATCAGGGGATGTGGGTTCGACTCCGAACTCCGCCGTCTTTTTTATGGGTGCTTGATGCGGAGTCCCCTGCATCTCGAAGTCGCCCCCAGTCGTCTTGTCCTTGACTTGCCACTAGGGTCGGGCGGCTCGAGACGAGAGAGTACGGATAAAACGTAGCGCAGTTAATCCTTACTAAAAATAGCGCTAGCAAAATTAATTATGCCATCATCGTCTGCGATGGACGGCTGCCTTTGCCTTCTTTTGTGTTAATCAGTGATGTTACTTTACACTAATGCAAGACACATAACCAGGGAACCGACTGCTTCACCTTGCACACACATTGAGACTTCGTTAAATAAAGTCTTTCACGCGTAATCCGCAAGGCCGTGATCCCGTACGCTGATATAAGGCACCGAGGAAGGGAACTGTCCATCCCATCGCCTGAGATCTCGTGTATTATAGTTTATCACAAGTCATCCCTGACGGCGTATTTCCTGTGATGATTGATAAATCAGCTCCAAGTGAAGTCTACCATTACAGCTGGCTCTTTACATGAGGTCTTCTACCATTACAGCTGGCTCTTTACATGAGGTCTTCTACCATTACAGCTGGCTCTTTACATGAGGTCTTCTACCATTACAGCTGGCTCTTTACATGAGGTCTTCTACCATTACAGCTGGCTCTTTACATCAGGTTTATTTCCGAGAATTTGCAATGGCCGTTTTAAAAGACATTGCTGTTACATAACATGGGAATTTACGCCATCCACAATCCTCAATTAGTTGTCTTTTACGGTCTGTTTGATGTTTTCAGTGGTTTTTTTCCAGATGGCATCAAACTTAAGTGGATGTCGTCTAATGAAGTACTTCCTCTCTCTTAATTGCGAAAAGACAATCGTCTTGTGAGGAAAAATGTACTGATCAGACTATGGTCAGGCTAAACGTACTGATCCGACTTTGGTCAGGCTAAACGTACCAATCAGACTATGGTCAGGCTAAACGTACTGATCCGACTTTGGTCAGGCTAAACGTACCAATCAGACTATGGTCAGGCTAAACGTACTGATCCAACTTTGGTCAGGCTAAACGTACTGATCAGACTATGGTCAGTCTGAACGTACTGATCAGACTATGGTCAGGCTAAACGTACTGAGCATACTTTGGTCATGCTAAACGTACTGAGCAGACTTTGGTCATGCTAAACGTACTGAGCAGACTTTGGTCATGCTAAACGTACTGATCAGACCTTGGTCATGCTAAACGTATTGATCAGACTATGGTCAGGCTAAACGTACTGATCAGACTATGGTCAGGCTAAACGTACTGATCAGACTATGGTCAGGCTAAACGTACTGATCAGGAGATGGTCAGGTGAACCATACTTATCAGACTATGTTCAGGAGAAACATACTAATCTGACTGTGGTTAAGCTAAATGAACTGATCAGACTATGTCAGTTAGGGTCAGGTAACAGATAGTGATCAGACTATGTCAGCTAGGGTCAGGTAAGACATATTGATCAGACTATGTTAGTTAGGAGCAGGTAACACATATTGATCAGACTGTGTCAGTTAGGGTCAGGTAAAACATATTGATCAGACTATGTTAGTCAGGGTCAGGTAACACTTATTGATCAGACTATGTTAGTCAGGGTCAGGTAACACATATTGATCAGACTATGTTAGTCAGGGTCAGGTAACACATATTGATCAGACTATATTAGTCAGGGTCAGGTAACACATATTAATCAGACTATGTCAGTTAGGGTCAGGTAAGACACACTGATCAAGACCCCATCTCATCTCAAAGCAGTTCCCCTTCGAAAGAAACTGTTTCCTGGTGGTCTGTCTAACGAGATGGAGATCCGCAGTGCTGCTCTCCCCTTAGTGATGAAATTACTGGAAATCCTCGCATTGCACTACAGACAGGAAGACCCGGTACACCTTCGCCAGTATTTTTCGGGATGTGAGAAGAGCAGCTGTAACCCGCCATCAACGAAAAGGGTAAGGAATAGCTAACTCAAATACGAACGGCGTTAACAACAGCTACCACAACAACAACCCATTTTTGTCAACACAATGAACATATCTAAAACACGCGTAGAAACAGCCAAATACACCAAATGTGTGTATGTGTGTGTCTCGCTCTCTCTCTCTCTCTCTGTCTCTCTCTCTCTCGTCAATTCTCCCACAACTCACCGTGTTTCTAGCGACCATCATGCACCACAACATCCAGGCAAACGACTTTAACTGCACGTTCATTCTAAGCCAAAGCTTTGAGGAAAACGCAAATAAAAACAAAAACACTGAACGTAAGCCTGCCGACGACACGCCAACTCCTGTTATATCCAGTCTCCCGGTTTCTTCCCGTCTAGTTCCTCTGTGGTCTTATTTTCGAGACGGATGCTTCTAATTAAAACTGGCGTGTGATAAAGCATGCGATATTTGTAATGTGATAAAACATTTCATATTTACAGCGAGATAAACTTGTCATAATTATTGGTTGTGTAATAAATATATTCGTAGTGAGATAAAACATGGGACATTTGTAATGCGATAAAGCATGTGATATTTGTAGTGTGGTAAAACATCTGATATTTGTAGTTGGATAAAACATCTGATATTTGTAGTTGGATAAAACATCTGATATTTGTAGTGTGGTAAAACATCTGATATTTGTAGTTGGATAAAACACCTGATATTTGTAGTTGGATAAAACACCTGATATTTGTAGTGTGGTAAAACATCTGATATTTGTAGTTGGATAAAACATCTGATATTTGTAGTTGGATAAAACATCTGATATTTGTAATGTGATAAAACATCTGATATTTGTAGTTGGATAAAACATCTGATATTTTTAATGTGATAAAACATCAGATATTTGTAATGTGATAAAACAAGTGATATTTGCAGTTTGATAAAACATGTGATATTTGAAGTGTGATAAAACATGGGATATTTGTAGTTTGATAAAACATGGGATATTTGTAGTGTGGTTAAACATCTTTTATTTGTAGTTTGATAAAACATGTGATATTTGAAGTGTGATAAAATATGTGATATTTGTAGTTAGATAAGACATGGGATCTTTTCTAGTTTGAAAAAATATGGAATATTTGTAGTTTGATAAAACATGGGATATTTGAAGTGTGATAAAACATGGGATGTTTGTAGTGTGATAAAACACGGGATATTGCTAGTGTGATAAAGCATCTGTATTTGTAATTTGATAAAACATCTAATATTTGTAGTGTAATAAAACATCCCGAATGGTCTGCCGGGGTCTTTGTATATGTCAAGGACCAGAATAGCACCACTGTCTCACAGAGAGCATGTGGTAAGCAGCGACTAACTGCGGGACATGGCATAACACCGGTCATGGTTAGATGGTTTGTTTAGAGCAGCATAGATGGCGCCTAGCTGGCTGCAGGTCTACTTTGCTCTAGTGTTTGAGTCTATTAAGATGGACTCGCACATCGGTTAACCACCATCCGTAAGCGCTTGTCCAAACGCAGCGGGGTATTAAGTTGCTCGAGCCTAGCCCGCTAAGCGGTAAACCCTTCCTCCGGCTACATCCTGCTCATACCAGAACTGGGATCTGCACAGGATAATCTGCCCTTGTAGTACAGGTCGACTAAGACGTAAGAAGAAAAAAAGCATCTGATATTTGTAATATTATAAAACATATGATGTTTGTAATGTGATAAAACATCTAATATTTGTAATATTATAAAACATATGATGCCTGTAATGTGATAAAACATCTAATATTTGTAATATTATAAAACATATGATGTTTGTAATGTGATAAAACATCTAATATTTGTAATATTATAAATATTTGATGTTTGTAATGTGATAAAACATCTAATATTTGTAACATTATAAAACATATGATGTTTGTAATGTGATAAAACATCTAATATTTGTAATATTATAAAACATATGATGCTTGTAATGTGATAAAACATCTAATATTTGTAATATTATAAAACATATGATGTTTGTAATGTGATAAAACATCTAATATTTGTAACATTATAAAACACATGATGTTTGTAATGTGATAAAACATCTAATATTTGTAACATTATAAAACAAATGATGTTTGTAATGTGATAAAACATCTGATATTTGAAGTGTGATGAAACATGTGATATTTGTTGCTTTTTTAATGGGAACCAAAATGAGAACCATTTTCATAGAACCATCGTCAATGCAAATTGGCACCTCCATACCTGCTAAGTCTCTTTCATTGCTGGACATTTCTGCGAATGAGTACGAACTCCTTAGCTGCCATGGTAGCTCTGAACTTTTGTTCTCACTTGGTCAGGTACCAATTTGTAGCTGGTACGATTCATACCATGAAAAAAATCTCCGAGATTCCCTGTCTATCAAATTGAGTGCCTTATGGGATCAAGATGCTGAGCAGCGCATGAGCTGTAGTGGTCAGCGACCCATAACTTACTGTTAGCGGCAGGGCCAGCGAACCATAGCTGCCTAGACCCTTCTACACCTCCACGCGGTGATCCTGGATAACAGGCTGCAGCAGGGCAGACTGGCTAAGGAGAAGGGATCGAAGAGGGAATGCTAACCTGGTACTCAAAAAATGCTTGCTGAAGTCGGATGTATTGGACCGAAAGGTGCAAATATCGCAGTCAAGTTGTAAACTACAACACAAACGCATTCCGTTCTCTGGACTACATTATGCTACTTACCCTTTCAGGGTCTGGTAGCGGGAGATTGAGAACGAACGAACGAAGAAGAAGAAGAAGAAGAAGAGTGCCATATAATATGAACTTTGTACGTTCGTATTGGGAACCAAGCTCACAAACCTCTAGGCCATAGAAAAAATCAAATGTATGATATTTGAAGTGCGATAAAACATTTGATATTCATGCCAGCATGATAAAACATGTGATATTCATGCCAGCATGATAAAACATGTGATATTTGTAGAGAGATAAAATATGTCATATGTAAAATGTCATAAAATCTGTGATATTTGTAGAGATGAAATGTGTCATTTGTGAAATGTAATAATACCTGTGATATTTGTATAATAATAAATTATTCATATCTGAAATGTGATAAAATCTGTTAAATTGATAGAGAGATAAACGATAACATATATGAAATGTGATAAAAATCTGGGATATTTCTAAGGAGATAGCCGATGTCATATGGGGAATGTGATAACACCTGCGACATTTGCAGGGAGATAAAAATATGACATTTATGAAATGTAATAAAATATGTGAAATTGGTATGGATAAAAAATATCGTACGTTAAATGTAACGAAATATGTGATTTTTGTAAGGCGATAAAACATGCCATATTCTCAGTGGGATGAAACATCTGATATTTGAATGTGATATCTGTAGTTGGACAAACATGTGACAATTTGTTAAGTGATTAAATATACGATTATGGTATTTGAAGTATGATAAACCATTGAATATTTGAGCATTTAACAACATGCGATGTGGTAAAACGTGTGATATTTTTTATGTGATAAAATGATATATGCGTAGGAAAACATACAATAAAAAAAACATACAACATACAATAATTGTAGTGCAGTTAAATATGTGATATTCTTTGTTTGATGAAACGTGGCCTATTTGTTGTGGGATAAAAATGTGAAATCTGATGAGATCAAATATGTGATATTTGTTTTCAGATAAACAATATGTTATTTATAATGTGATAAAATATGTTATAGATGATGTGTCATAACGAATGTGATGTGTGAAGTACAACGAAGCATATCATCTGTGTGTTGCATTGAAACATGTGGTGTGTGTAGAATTATAAACCATGTACAGTTTACAGTGTAATGAAACAATGTATAGAGCTATTTGTTGTGTAATAACACGTCAAATTAGCTGTGTGGTATTTGCAGTGAGATAAAATATCTGATATTTGTTTGTGATAATACACGTGGCGTTTGTTGTATTACAAAATAATTTATGTTTATTGTGTTGTCAAGCATGTGACAAAATATATATATACGAGTCGTGATTAAATGAAATCGGACCAAACTGTAACAAGTGAACATAGGTAAGATCCGCACGATGACGTCACTTCTGGTGTAAACAGTACATACCAACCGTCAAGTTTGCAAAATTGTATTATCCTCTAACTCATAGTTTCCTCAGGAGACTGTTGAAAACATGGCGGGTGTGATACGGAATTCGTCCAGAGTTGATCAGCGATTCGGTTTCTAATCGCTGAAGGATGTCGATAGTGTAAAGTGACAAAAGTGTGTCGAAGACAACAGTGAAGAACTGAACAACGATGTTTAAAGAAGGACGTGCGTTGACGAAAGATCATCTGAGGCCAGGTCGGGCGAATATTATTGCGTCAGTAGATGCCATCGCCAAAATTGATGCAGCGATTCGGGTCATCCTACAATGCCTGCATTCTGCCATGAATGTCCACTGGTCGACATTCTTCAGCTGTTAGAAATCGAATCACCGCTCGCTGATCAACTCTGGAAGGATTCCGTATCATACCCGCCATGTTTTCAACGGTCTGCTGAGGAAACTAAGAGGATACTGAAATTTAGCAAACTTGACGGTTAGTATGTGCTGTTTACATCATTCGTGACGTCATCATGCGCATCGTACGTATGTTCACTTGGTGCAGCTAGGTCAGTTTCATGTGAACACGCCTCATATATATATATATATATATATATATATATATATATATATATATATATATATATATATATATATATATATATATATATATACACACTTTTTTGCGTTCGCTTTATTTCTCTATTTCCCTAACGCGATGGGCTATGTACGGTTTTTATTTTGCGCCTGTCGGCCCAGTGCGTCCAACTTCGTCATGAATTTAGGGTCTGCTTCCTCTTGCATTTTGCTTTTCCTGGGTATCGACCGGTGCTGTGATTGGGGAGCGAACCCAGCACTTTCGGGTAGTGAGCCGTGTCACTTAAACAGTAGCCCACTCTTGTCCCAACAAAATATATGACATCTGTATTATGCGGTATTTACAGCTTATTAGAATGTCTGCTATTTGTTGTATGTTAAAAAGTGTGATATTTGTTGTATGTTAAAAAGTGTGATATTTGTTGTATGTTAAAAAGTGTGAAATTTGTTGTATGTTAAAAAGTGTGAAATTTGTTGTATGTTAAAAAGTGTGATATTTGTTGTATGTTAAAAAGTGTGAAATTTGTTGTATGTTAAAAAGTGTGATATTTGTTGTATGTTAAAAAGTGTGATATTTGTTGTATGTTAAAAAGTGTGATATTTGTTGTATGTTAAAAAGTGTGATATTTGTTGTATGTTAAAAAGTGTTATATTTGTTGTATGTTAAAAAGTGTGATATTTGTTAAATGACGAAACATTTTATATTTATAAAATGATAACTGTTAGAGGAATAAAACGTGCTATATTTTTTGGGTACAATCAACAATGTGATATATATCATATGATAAACGTGGGATATTTGTGATATCACAAAACATGTCACATCTGTCATATGATAAGACATGTCACATTTATCATATTATAAGACATGTCACATTTTTCATATGATAAAACATGGCACATTTATCATATGATAAAACATGTCCCATTTGTCCTTTGATAAAACATGCCTCATTTGTCATATGATAAAATATGTCCCATTTGTCACGTGATAAAAATGCCACATTTGTCATATGATAAAACTTATCACATTTGTCACATCATAAAACATGTCACATGTGTCTTATAATAAAACCTGTCACATTTGTCTTGTAACAAAAACTTTTGATATTTGTCATATTATAAAACGGATTACATTTGTCAAATGGTAAAACGTGATATTTATCGTTTAATAAAACATGTGTTATTTGAAGATAAAACTGTCGCATGCTAAATATTTGCACATGTAGATACCTCGATCCCTTTACAGAGAGGAGCGCGTGGCCGAATTGTTTCCAGGCTTGCCTGCCTGCAGACAAGGAGGACAGCGGTTCGAATCCCCGGTATGGCATATGTTGTTTTTCTGTTGGGGGTGAAATAAACAAACATAGCCAGCACATGACGTGGCGAGAGCAGTGGCGAAGCGGCCTGTAGTTCTCAGCCTTCAAAACCTCTCGACTATCCCAACAATGGGAAAAATGACATTTGTGGGGGGGGGGGGTTTATTTTGCAGGTAAGAAAGAAAACCCCACTGAACATTACTATGCCTGCTCTAATAGACCACTCAGCTGGGTTGTGTATAGGGATGGCAGCCTCGTATTATGAAACTGCCACAACAACAACTACTACAAGAGCGCGTGCATGCTTATTAGAAAGAGGCAGACAGTAGTGGCAGTCCATTGCTCGATCTTGCTCTAAAATAAAAGAAAGATTCATGATGATGATGATGACGATGATATCCCATTTACTTTTTGAAGATATGGCTAGGGGGTGATACACCATCTAATATGGATGTTGGTGCTGGGAGCTACTCCGTCTTAGTTAACACTTCACGTTTCTTCGTAGCAGGTTGCATTGGCTCCTTTTACAATCAGAGACGTTCTTCAGAATGTGCGCGGTCCTTCTGTAAGAGCAACACTTTAGGGATGCCAGTGCAGAACCTCATCTCGTCGATGCGACTGCTGTTACACAGCCTGTTTGCAGGAGTACAAACCAGGACGTAAGGTGTGGTCTTGATCAGTATGTTGCGCTTGAACCCTGATTACTCTTAGCGTCAATATACTAGGCGTGTCCAACAGTTCTCTCGGTTTCATCTCCCCTCTCTCAAACTATAGCATCATCCTCATCTCTTCCCTACTTCACCCTTGCCTTCTAACTCTTATTATTTCTCTATCTCACTCCTCTAAACTTTTTCTATACCCGTTTTCTCTCACTATTTCGTCCTTTTATTTCATTCTTTCTATTTATTCCTCCTTCTCTCTTTCCCTAATTACTCCTTTTTACCGTACTGTCTCTATTGCTGAATTACTCCTTTGGTCTACCACTATTTAATTGTCTATTTCTCACTCTTTCCATCACTCCTCCTTCTCTCTCGCTTTTCATTGTCCTCTTATCACAGCCACTTATCCTCACTCTTATAATTGTTCATCTACTTATTTACTCTATCTCTCTCTCGCTCCCTTCTCATTCTTTTTATTTTACTGTTTCCTCCACTGATTCCTTATGCCTCCCCACTACAACTATTACATTCTCTTTACCTTTCACCTTCTCTCTTCTCCAATCCGTCCTACTCTCTTTCTTCTCTTTTATTCCCTCACTCATGCACGCCCATCCAATGTCCCTCACTTAATTGTCTCATATCTACTTCCGATGGTAAACCACGCCCGTCGATTTCCCCTCCTCCCTTTGTCGCTTATCACCACGCTAAAACAAATAAAACTTGGCACAAAAGAACCCCTTTCACCGTCCCACCTTATTTATTTACTCTGACTTATTGTTAAACTAACTCCGCCATGGTTCCCAGCAACCAACTTCCGGCGCCCAGCAGGGACCAATGAGGATCCAAGCTCCCTGACGACACGGGGTCATCATATCCGTGCGCTCGAGGTAAGGTGGGGTCAAATCCATATAAACAAATAGTCCTTTGTGTACGTAGAGCTAATTACTGGGCAAAGTGGCCAGACTTTGGTCTATCACGTGACCAACTAATATCTGACTTAACTGTACCTTGGGCCAGTTAAATTCATGGACATTGACCAACTTTGAGTGGTGGGGCTGGAGTCAATTTATAACATTTAGGGCCATGATTGGGTATGTAAGCGGGGGGGGGGGGGGGAATTGAGTTATATGTAGATAATAGGCAGTTCTGTGGGAGACACTGCTGTCCTGCGTCATGAATGGATGGTTTGAGACACAATTGTACACTGTTTCAGCTTTTGAGAGGTGGCGAGATTAAAGGTGTCATATACGGTGTCATTTAAGGTATTATTAAATGAGAGGTCAATGGAGTTACGTTAAGGGGTCTCGAGGTAAGGTGTCCGCCTCGGGTGGGGGACTCAGTGGTCTCGAGGTAAGGTGTCCGCCTCGGGTGGGGGACTCAGTGGTCTCGAGGTAAGGTGTCCGCCTCGGGTGGGGGACTCAGTGGTCTCGAGGTAAGGTGTCCGCCTCGGGTGGGGGACTCAGTGGTCTCGAGGTAAGGTGTCCAATCGGGTGGGGGAACTCAGTGGTCTCGAGGTAAGGTGTTCGCCTCGGGTGGGCGGACTCAGTGGTCTCGACGTAAGGTGTCCGCCTCGGGTGGAGGACTCAGTGGTCTCGAGGTAAAGTGTCCTCATCGGGTAGGGGACAGTAGTCTCGAGGTAAAGTGTCCGTCTCAGATGTCGGAGGTCACGTGTTCGAATCACGGTGAAGATTGTGTTTTTTTTCACGGGGATCTTCTAGTAAAAATTCCCCTGATCTCTGGGTAGTGAGATCTGACTCCTGTGTTCAGTGTCGAGTATTAAAAAAATTTATTGGCCGTTGGGAATCGAAAAGAGTAGGCTTAACAGCGGCTTCCCGGACACACTTTAAGTTAAAAATCTACCAACATTATTTGTACCTTTCGCTATGTGGTTTGTTAAGAGCAGATATAGTTGGCGCCTAACTGGCTGTGGGTCTACTTAGCTTTACTGTTTGAGTCTATTACGATGGTATCGCAAATCGGTTAAACCATCCTCCAAGAAACAGGTTGTATTCAGACTATGTAGAGTCTTCTAAACCAGTATGAATACGTTTAGTTAAGTTAAGTTTAGTCAAGTTAAGTAAAGTTAAGTTAAGTTAGGTTTAGTAAAGGTAAGTTAAGTTAAGAAAGAGGTAGAGAAAAAACTAGAAGAGGATTGAGGATAAGTGAATGTGATAGGAGGAGTGATAACGAAGAGCGAGAGAGAAAGAGAAGTGATGTAGCGAATAAACAAGAGACAATTCAAGATTGAGAGACGAAAGGACAGATTCGGGAAGAGAGAGAGAGAAAAAGAAGAAATGCAGTCGAGAATCAAATCATACAGATTTCATTGCGCAGTTTCTGTGATGGTCGCTCCGTACGAAAACAACAGACTACCAGAGGTTCAGCTATACAGAGGAATATTAAGAAGCTCATATGTAGATTGGTCAGCGTGTAAGACAAATCGTTTAGGAGCAGGAAAGCTGATAATAAACCACCTGCTGTCTTGTAGGTGGGACATTCACTTCTCAAAGTCGGCCGAATATAACAGAGAAGTACCTGTTAATATGAGATTCGTTGCCCTGAAAGGTAGTTCACACATGAGAGGGAGAGATACCTTTTGATATCAAACCACCTTCTGACTTACTGATAGACTTGGAGCAGCTAAACGTTGGGGGAGGGGGAGGGGGGGGGAGGAGTTAACTAGAAACAAACATTTAGCCAAAAACGAATGTATCCGACACATAGATGTACATGTATCGAAGTCCAACTGTAAAATATGGCACTGGTATCGAAGTCCAATTGCAAAATATGGCACTGGTATCGAAGTCCAACTGTAAAATATGGCCCTGGTGTCGAAGTACAACAGTAAAATATGGCACTGGTATCGAAGTCCAACTGTAAAATATGGCACTGGTATCGAAGTCCAACTGTAAAATGTGGCACACGTATCGAAATTCAACTATAAAATGTGGCACACGTATCGAAATCCAATTGTAAAATGTGGGACATGTATCAGTCCAACTGTAAAATGTGGCACGTGTATCAAAGTCCAACTGTAAAATGTGGCACGTGTATTAAATAACTGTAAAATATTATTCACAAATCGGCGTCACACCACAAAAATGTAGCACTACATATCTTACTCTCAACTAGGACGAAAGAAGAGGATGAAGATTGTCCGACTGGCCTGGTTCCTGCCAGTTTAAGGGTGTATCCGGTACGTTCCCTCCTCCAATGAACATCTGTTCCCGCCGTTTATTTTTCGGCGCCAAATGCTCGCTCGGGGAGATCAATAACCAAATCCGAGAGACGTCGGGTGCTTGTTGACTTTCGCACTCGCCCGAGAGATGTGCCGAAGAAACCCGAAACTTGTCGAGTGTGACTCTATATAAGGTCTCCTTTGAATTGTGTTTGCTTTAAGCTGGCTGCAAATGTTTATTTTTTCTGCAGAGTTGTTCATCTTTATCCACACTCCTTAGTCCATCTCCTACCCTATATCTTCCCCCCTTTTTCTGGTTTGGTTTCTTCCTTAGAACTGTTCATTCCGATTATCTTCATTTACGTCATTCGTCTGCTTCTTCTTGTTCTCTCTCTCTCTCTCTCTCTCTCTCTCTCTCTCTCTCTCTCTCCTTTGTCCCCATTTCTGGTCTGTTTTCTTCTATTTAATCATTCATTCTTCTCTCACTTTTTTCTTTCTTCTTTGATCTGATTTTTTTTTGTTTAATAGTTTACTGTTCCTTCTTTTTTTGTCGCCATTTCCAGGTCAGCTTTCGTCTCTTTGATTATTGATTCTTCTTTTCCTTATTCTCTCCATTTCGGATCTTCTTTCGTAATTGATTTTTCTTTTTTTTTCCTGTATCCATTGTCTGGCCTGCTTTCCTCTCTTTGATAATTGATTCTTCTTTTCCTTATTCTCTCCATTTCGGATCTTCTTTCGTAATTGATTTTTCTTTTTTTTTCATGTATCCATTGTCTGCCCTGCTTTCCTCTCTTTGATAATTGATTCTTCTTTTCCTTATTCTCTCCATTTCGGATCTTCTTTCGTAATTGATTTTTCTTTATTTCCTCTAACCATTTCAGGGTCAGCTTTGTTCTTTTTGATAATCGATTCGTTTTGTTTTTTTCTATCAATTTATGGTTTGCTTTCGCCTCTTGGTTAATTGATTCTTTCTTCTCTTCTCAATCCATTTCCTGGTCTGTAATCCTATTTTTGTTAATTGATTCTACTTTCTCAAATCTTTCCATTTCCGGGTCTACTTTCTTCTCTATTGATAATTGCTTCATCTTTGTCTCTTCTCTCAATTATCTGGTCTCATTTCGCCTCTTCCTCTATTTATTCTGCTTTCAATCTTCAATCATTTTCCTGGTTTGTTTTATTATCATTAGCCCCTCATTCTTCTCGCCTGCCTTAGTTTCGTTCAGCCCCCCCCCCATTTTTTTTTCTCTCTCTTTCTCTCTCTCACCTCCCTTCTTTGGCATGTTCTATTCTCTTTAATTTCAGCTCATATCGCTCCCCATTTCTCAGGTCTTTACTTTTCATCTTTTTATTTTAATCTCTCTTTTCTCTTTCTCTTCCCCTTCCTTTCCTGTGTCTGTTTTCTTCGCTTGAACACCTATCCATTCTCCCTCTTTCATGTCATTGGCTACTTTTCTTCTTGGTTTATATATTTCCGTATTTGATTCCTCATATGACCTGTTCTCTTCCTCCTGGATTTGTTTACACGTTATCCTGATTCATTTCTAACTTCATCTTTTTCTACATTAGTGTCTTCCTTTTTCTCTTCTGCTTTCTCTGTTTGTTTTTCTTTAAACTTCTGCCTGTTTGATCTCAATTATCTTCCACGTTTTTCTATCTGCCCGACTGTTGGTTCAATGAATGCTCTGTGCTGGACATAAACAAGAACTGGGTTACTTCCACGCTGACAGCATATCTTACAAGTTTACACACAGAGCCGTTAAACTATTCTAGGATATTTGTTTGTCCTTTTTTTTTTTTGCGTTCGCCTTATTTCTGAAATCTCAAAAGCGGTGTGCCTTGCACTGTAGTTTTTATTTTGCGCCTGTCGGGACAGTGCATCCGACTTCAGCATCCATTTTATGGAAGGGTCTGCTTCCTCCTGCATTTTCTAAGGGTTTGCTTCCCCGGGGTAACGGCCGGTGCTGTGTTGGGGATCGAACCCAGCACCTTCGGGTTGTGAGCCATGTCACTTAACCACTAGCCAACGCCGTTCCCTATTCTAGAGTAGAAGACATTCCAACTAATTGAATTTTACATTATGTAATTGTTAGTTTTATTGGATCTGTACCTCTACAGAGGTGAATGCCCCTGTACAGGTCTCAGCTCTGGCGTGAGATGGATATAGCCGAGAGGAGGATGTCCTGCTTTGTGGGCTAGGCTCGAGCAGCTTATTTCTCCGCTGCGTTGGGACAAGTTGCGCGAATGGTGACTAACCGATATGCGAACCCATGATAATAGACTCAAACACTAGCTCACTGCCGGCAACGGATATGTCGGACCGAAAGGTGCGAGTATCGCAGACAAGCTTTAAACTAGTAACACAAAGCATTCCGTTCTCTAGACTACATCCAACTACTTTCAAAGTCTCGTTCAGCACTTGGTAACTGGAGATTGAGAACGAACGCAGAAGAAGAAGAAGAAGAAGAAGAAGAAGAAGAAGAAGAAGAAGATGAAACACTAGATCAAAGTAGACCCGCAGTCTGTTATACGCCATTTATGTTGCTGTTAAAAAACAAAAACAAAAAACAAACTTTAAACGGGTTCTGTCGAGAGGATCGCAGAAAGCATGAACTTCGTAGCTCCAGCGATGAACCCAGGGATCTCCAGAAAAAAAATTGACATCTTGCACCGACAGCCGCAGCTCGAAATCGAACCCCGACCGCATGAACACGAGGAAAACTGCTTGACCACTTTGCCACAGAGACCTCCTATGTTGCTCTTACCAAACCGCATAACCATGACCGATGTTATGCCACGTCACACAATTAGTTGCCTCTTACGACATTCTCTCTTTGGAGCAGTGGTGCTATTCTTGTCTTTGTCACAAACAAACACCCCGTCGGACCCCTCCACCATTCTATCTGGGGAGCAGTGGTGCTATTCTTGTCTTTGTCCCAAACAAACACCCCGTCGGACCCCTTCACCATTCTATCATTCACGCAGATCAAAAGCCTGAAGGTGACGAGTAGATTAAAAAGAGTGAAAGAAAGTTCTGGAAACATTATTTGATATGATACAGGAATACCAAAGTGAAAACGCTATAGTGTTTTCTGGGATTTCGTACAAGATGGAGATAAAGGTAGATCTAGAGCTGACACTGCTCCCGGGGATGAAGTGTTAGAAAATGTTCCTCAGCTATTTATAAGGTTGAGTGGTTTGTTGTCTTTCTTGCCCCCTTTCATTTCCTAACATTAAACCATGTACCCATTTTATCTTGGTCGATAGGAGAGTGTTGATATCGGATATCAAACCCAGATCATTGGCGGTACTAAGCGAGCGCTCTACCACTCACCACTCTGATGCCCATGCAGTCAAAGCAAGGAGTGATATTTGAATTCTCCCCTCCACTTTCCCCTTCTGTTATATTGAAGGCTGCCGAATCTGATTTACTTATTAATTAATCAAAGAAAACCTTTCCAACTCCCTGTGAAGAATGTGTCTTCAACAACTACACAAGTCAGCAAATGTTGGCCTGGCCTAACAGTATCGATTCAAGTTCTTGTGCCTTAAGTTTCTGTAAGGTGGGATAGTCAAGTCTATCCCTACATAATCTCTTCTTACTACATACCTAGCAGGTTTATCATCATCATGAGGCATGTCCTTCGCAGAACATTCGCTCTCACAACAGCCGATGTGTAAGACTGTCCATCTCTAGCCAGAACGTCGCTCACACAACAGCCGATCTGTAAGACTGTTCATCTCTGACCAGAACGTCGCTCTCACAACAGCCGATCTGTAAGACTGTCCATCTCTGTCCAGAACTCCGGTGTCTATCGCTGTCATCTTTATGATCTCTAAAATGTCTTGTGTCCATTTTCTCCTCGGTCTGGCTCTTTCCCGCTGTCCATGTACCATACCCTCCAGTATCTTTCCATGCAGGCCGTCATGTCATTTCATGTGGCCAAAATATGTTAGCTTTCTGGACAAAATATTGTTTACTATACGATTGTTCCCGATATCCAGTTCTTTTAGAATATCTGAATTTTTCTTTGTCTCTTTCAATGGTATTTTGAGCATGTTCCTGTAGCATTTTAGTTCAAAAGATTCAAACAAGCAGGTTACAGTGATTATATTCTTTAGTCCCCTTAATGGCCCCGGTAATACTCGATCTGCCTATGCAATTATTAAAACTCTACTGTAAAAACTTATCCTTGGCCTTCATCGATTTTCTGATTTATTTATTATTTATCTAAGGTAAGGCCTTCACAACGTCACACAATCCTTACAATCCCGACGGCAGTTGGGCTGCTACGAAACTGCCTACATGTCTACACACTACTCTCTCACGCTCATCTGGTCAGTTACAAAATACTGACTAGGACGACGTGTCAGAGCCAGGCACAATATACTGACCAGGACGACGTGTCAGAGCCAGGCACAATATACTGACCAGGACGACGTGTCAGAGCCAGGCACAATATACTGACCAGGACGACGTGTCAGAGCCAGGCACAATATACTGACCAGGACGACGTGTCAGAGCCAGGCACAATATACTGACCAGGACGACGTGTCAGAGCCAGGCACAATATACTGACCAGGACGACGTGTCAGAGCCAGGCATAATATACTGACCAGGACGACGTGTCAGAGCCAGGCATAATATACTGACCAGGACGACGTGTCAGAGCCAGGCACAGCATACTGACCAAGACCACTATCTCTCCTCCACGTAGCGTTCCGTGGAAAAAGGGTGTTTTCAAGGCAGTCTTGATGACGATATGTGGATCGACGTGATCTACGTGGTAGTGAGCGTCACATAGATGAAACCAAGCAAAGCACAACCCCTAGAGGACCGCAGTCCACCGTCAACAGCCCGTTCGGGGTGGGGGGAAAGCTACTACAACCCGCCACTTAACACCCTTGTCATGAGACAAAAAAGAGTGGACTTACTCATTGTGAACATTAAACAACATCTATTGTTCCTCCTTCCTCATACACTCGCCGCCCTACACCATCCCTCATTAACTTAAATCACATTCATCCATCCCTTGTTTTTCTGGGCATATCCTCATTGAAACCTCATCCGGGATCAGGATGCTGAGCAGCACATGAGCTGCAGTGGTCAGCGACCCATAGCTGACTGCTAGCGTCAGGGCCAGCGAACCATAGCTGCCAAGACCCTTCTACACCTTCACGTGGTGATCCTGGATAACAGGCTGCAGCTGGACAGACTGGCTAAGGAGAAGGGATCGAAGAGGGACTGCTAACACGGTACTCAAAAAATGCTTGCTGAAGTCGGATGTGTTGGACCGAAAGGTGCAAATATCGCAGCCGGGTTGTAAACTACGACACAACGCATTCCGTTCTCTGGACTACATTATGCTACTTAAGCCCTTTCGGGGTTTGGTAGCTGGAGATTGAGAACGAACGAAGAAGAAGAAGAAGAAGCCTCATCCTCACTAACATCTGGCCAGGCACAACATACTGATCAGACATGTTAGTCAGGCTCAGGCAAAATATACTGGCCAAGACCCTCTACTCGGCGTCCTTGAAGCGCTCCCTGGAAACGGGCTGTTTTCATGGTAGCCTGGCTAAAGGGGCGAGGGATCGACTTGACTTCCGTAGTAGTGAGCGACACGCAGATGAAGCCACGCATAGCACAACCGTACACGGCCTCTATTAGTGCGACCTATTAATCATTCAAGAGTTATATGAAAACTTATAATTGTTTCAAAGGTTTTATGAGAACTGATAATTGTTTCAAAGGTTTTATGAGAACTGATAATTGTTTCAAAGGTTTTATGAGAACTGATAATTGTTTCAAAAGTTCTCCGAGACCTGACAAATGTTTCAGGAGTTCCATGAAACTTGACAATTGCTTCAAAGTTTTCCGGAAAACTGACAGTTATCTCAAGGGCTACATGAGACCTGACAGTTATTTCAAGGGCTACCTGAGACCTGATAGTTATTTCAAGGGCTACCTGAGACCTGACAGTTAATTCAAGGGCTACCTGAGACCTGACAGTTATCTCAATGGCTACCTGAGACCTGACAGTTATTTCAAGGACTACCTGAGACCTGACAGTTAATTCAAGGGCTACCTGAGACCTGACAGTTATCTCAATGGCTACCTGAGACCTGACAGTTATTTCAAGGACTACCTGAGACCTGACAGTTATTTCAAGGGCTACCTGAGACCTGACAGTTATTTCAAAGGCTACATGAGACCTGACAGTTATTTCAAGGGCTACCTGAGGCCTGACAGTTATTTCAAGGGCTACCTGAGACCTGACAGTTATTTCAAGGGCTACATGAGACCTGACAGTTATTTCAAGGGCTACCTGATATCTGACAGTTTTTGCAAGGGCTCACTGAGGCCTGACAATTATTTCAAGTGTTCCATCATTAGTCCTGACAGTTATTTCAAGTGGTCCATTATTAGGCCTGACAGTTATTTCAAGTGGTCCATTATTAGGCCTGACAGTTATTTCAAGTATTCCATCACTAGACCCGACAATTGTTTCAGATGTTCTTTGAGAACTGACAATTATTTCAGATGTTCTATGAGACATGATAATTGTTTCAGGTGTACTATGAGACCAGACAATTGTTTCAGGAGTTCCACGAGACCTGACAATTGTTTCAAGGTTTCCATGAAACCCGGCAATTTACTAAAACGTTCATCCAAGATAACATGTTTGAGAGAAACTTCCCAACATATTGTAAATGGTCTTCAACCCACCCACCCCCTCCCCCCCCCCCCTCCCCCGCCAATCCCTCCTGTCTCTAAAAACTATCGGTATTCAGTTCACAACAACCACGCAATCAGTACCTGAATCATGTCTCATTTGTAAGACGTTCTCACACGGAGTTGTTGAACCCGATCCAGACTGAGGTGGTCCAGAGCAACTATCTAGTCTTTGACAGAGGAGGCCAAGCTGGAGCGAACCTCTGAGCGACAATCATGTAAGTAGCATGTTCTTTGCAGAATAGGTATGTTTTCAAACAACATGCAGGCAGACAAGTTAAATGGAAGAATAGACAGATTTTCATCAACAAATTATTATAGGGAAGTGAAAGGAAGAATAGAGAGATTTTCATAAAACATGATTACAGGGAAGTGAGAGGAAGAATAGAGAGATTTTCATAAAACATGATTACAGGGAAGTGAGAGGAAGAATAGAGAGATTTTCATAAAACATGATTACAGGGAAGTGAGAGGAAGAATAGAGAGATTTTCATAAAACATGATTACAGGGAAGTGAGAGGAAGAATAGAGAGATTTTCATAAAACATGATTACAGGGAAGTGAGAGGAAGAATAGAGAGATTTTCATAAAACATGATTACAGGGAAGTGAGAGGAAGAATAGAGAGATTTTCATAAAACATGATTACAGGGAAGTGAGAGGAAGAATAGAGAGATTTTCATAAAACGTGATTACAGGGAAGTGAGAGGAAGAATAGAGAGATTTTCATAAAACATGATTACAGGGAAGTGAGAGGAAGAATAGAGAGATTTTCATAAAACATGATTACAGGGAAGTGAGAGGAAGAATAGAGAGATTTTCATTAAACATGATTACAGGGAAGTGAGAGGAAGAATAGAGAGATTTTCATAAAACCTGATTACAGGGAAGTGAGAGGAAGAATAGAGAGATTTTCATAAAACGTGATTACAGGGAAGTGAGAGGAAGAATAGAGAGATTTTCATTAAACATGATTACAGGGAAGTGAGAGGAAGAATAGAGAGATTTTAATAAAACATGATTACAGGGAAGTGAGAGGAAGAATATAGAGATTTTCATAAAACGTGATTACAGGGAAGTGAGAGGAAGAATAGAGATATTTTCATAAAACGTGATTACAGGGAAGTGAGAGGAAGAATAGAGAGATTTTCATAAAACGTGATTACAGGGAAGTGAGAGGAAGAATAGAGAGATTTTCATAAAACGTGATTACAGGGAAGTGAGAGGAAGAAAAGAGAGATTTTCATAAAACATGACTTTTAGGGGAGTGAAATGACAAAATAGACATATTTATATAAAACATGCAAACAGACAAGTGAAATGGTGGATATAATGAATTCCGTTACATCAGATATCAACAGGCGTGAATCACTGAATACAAGCACAAGAGCTTCAATAACCTTACACGCTCATTATAAATAACTGAAGAGGGATTGGGATAAGATTAGCAGCTTCATTGCACAAAACAAACTTCTACAGAAATCACAACTTGGAGAGCTCAGACATGTTTCTCTAGCTGCAGTCTTTGCCTTATTCTTCAAAAGACAAGCAATGATAACATAAATAAATGCACTAAACGTCTTATTACCTCCTCCTTCTTGTAGTGTCATTGTGACCTGCTTGGCTGATCACGTCTACCCATAACTCGCTGTTCATATTGTTGTTTGTCAATTCCGTAATTTGATTGCAGAATGTGAAATATTTTCCAACAGTTCGCGACTAAGTCCATCAGTTGATAAACACATTTATAAAGATTTGAAACAAGCAGTGACTAAGTTTAAGTCTATGAACTTAAAACCAAATCTTCAACGATGTGAAACATACACTGACCTGGTTTATAAATTGATAATCAAATCTTCAAAGATTTGAAACAAGCGCAGACCATGTTTATAAATTGACAATCAAATCTTCAAAGGTGTGAAACGGACACTGGCCAAGACTACACCGATGTAAAACAGCAAATTAACAAATCTAGACAGACTTTGGGAAGATAATGCCCAAGAACATGTATATTTGAGATCACCAAGGTCAAGTCCATAATGGTTAAGGACAGAAAGACGATGAGCATGACTACAAAGATTGTATAATGTTCCCGTGAAAGTCTACAACCACTTTCGAGAAAGAGACGGTAACGATGGAGATCGATGCTCTTAACACCAGCTTCTCTCACAAGCGACAAGTGAAAACAAATGGCAGGTGCCAGATAGACCGCTATCGTCGAATTTAATAGTTTCCTTCTCTTGAGTTTGGATGTACCGATGTTATAGCAACAACCACAACTTGCTATCTCCACCCATTACAAACATTCTTATGAACGAAATGCACTTTGAACATTCCTTTCCCCGTTTCTTCTGGCTCTCGACGTGACGAGCTCCCTGGCTAGTGGCAGCGACCTCTTAGACACAAAATCAGTTTCTAGCAGAAAATGCACCCACTGATGACGATGTTTAATCGAGGTTCAAATCTAAGGGGTTCTGTTAAGTCTAATTTGCGTTCACTGAAGATACTCAGTCAAATCTGCGCTCGCCATGAGCCTCCTTTACCGTGCACTGGCACAATCCGAGCTGCTCTGGCTTGCAGATGTTTTCGCGTGAGTGCATCTCGGTTTTGAGTTTCAGGCCACACGCGGGACGAGCTAGTGGGCTGTTGTTCCTCATTCTGTTGATGTTTTTGAGGGAAGATTGCCTCAGATAAAGAGTGGGTTGTCCCGCTAACGCCGAGTTCTTTATGTCGCTTCCATCTTAATAGGCCGTAGATTGGTCTCAGGTATCAAGCTAAGTCTTGCTAGCAAGTTCTGAAGGCGCCTCGACCAGACCTGGCACACGCACCCAAAGCTAATGAGGGTAGTGCTTACCTATACTTCTACTTACCTAAGACGTGTAGCAGTGTGTGTCTCGCAGATGAATTAAGCTGACTGTGGTAGTTTTAATTTTATTTCGGACTCCTCTACTTTTCGGTCAGAAACAAAGGGCCCAAAAATGAGAATAAATCACCATCTAAATGATAAGGATGGATACAAATATAGAAGACTTCCCTGCCACACAGGTGCTGGTGGGAAGAATGAGCCGAGGAAAGGCGTCTCAATTTCACCAGAGCACAGCAGAACAATTAACTTCTATATCCGTTTTCCCCTTTTAGTTTAGAAATTTAGTTGGTTAGTGTCGTAGACGAACTGGTGGTCTAGCATGTAGAATACCAGTCTCTTAACTAAGGAGACAGGATTTCAAATCTCTATATTTTGTGCTGTATCGACGGTAGGTTTGTGTGTGTGTGTGTGTATGTATGTGTGTGTGTGTATGTGTGTGTGTATGTGTGTGTGTATGTGTGTGTGTGTGTATGTGTGTGTATGTATGTGTGTGTGTGTGTATGTGTGTGTGTGTGTGTATGTGTGTGTGTGTATGTGTGTGTTTGTGTTTGTGTGTGTGTGTGTGTGTATGTGTGTGTGTGTGTGTTTGTGTGTGTGTGTGTGTGTGTGTGTATGTAGAGACTAAAGACGTCACTACTCGCAGAAGGAAATACATAACGAGCTGAAATCGCCAATGGACATTCTTTGGCCACTTTGTAGATTACTTCAACTATTTCACGTAGCGATGGCATTTACGTTACGGGTTATGGGAATATTTTTATATATTGTGTACCGTCAATTAGAAAATGGTGACTTCATGACCCAATTAGCTTGGTCAAAATGCGCATGCGTGAGATACTCTATGAGCAATCTGTGGAAAGATTGAAATTGTTAGGGAAGGAGCCAGATAGATTAGTGGATTTATGAGAGGAAGAAATTAGAAATGGACTGAATGTTGAAAATTCCACGGACATGAAAAAAAGGCTAATAACGCGCTGCTTGAAGAGGTACATACATACAGACAGCGTGTGGCAAAAAACCAAGACAAGGCAGTCATCATTTATCAGGAAAGTCATGGTAAGAAGCGGATTGGAACACACGATGATAACGGTAAGAAGCGGATTGGAACACACGATGACAATGGTAAGAAGCGGATTGGAACACACGATGATAACGGTAAGAAGCGGATTGGAACACACGATGACAATGGTAAGAAGCGGATTGGAACACACGATGACAATGGTAAGAAGCGGATTGGAACACACGATGACAATGGTAAGAAGCGGATTGGAACACACGATGACAATGGTAAGAAGCGGATTGGAACACACGATGACAATGGTAAGAAGCGGATTGGAACACACGATGACAATGGTAAGAAGCGCAAGGAAGAGGGACACATGGGTTCAGTGAAAGAACATAACGGATAGTTCGAAGGAATGATATGGGTATGAGGCCACAATCTTGAAATGGACAAACAAAGGAAAAAGTGTTTTCATTCCAAGAAATCCGATAATTCCACCCGATCTGAAACTGTGCTATTTCCCGTAATAAGCCGGTTACTAAAACTATATGTGTATATATTACCAACGTTATTTCATTGAACACCGTCTCGCATAACGTGGTTATGACCCAAAAAAATAATAAAAATATATACGAAAATATAAAATATTTGGTAGGAAAGCGCTCCGCCCCTGACTGATAATGGCGAACGTCCATTTATTTGAGAAACTTAAAACTAAGTTCGGTAATAGATTATTGGATTGGTACTGTAATTTTGTAAACAAAGTTTGGGAACAGATTGTTGGATTGGTACTGGAAGCTTGTAAACAAAGTTTGGGAACATATTGTTGAATTGGTACTGGTAGCTTGTAAACAAAGTATGTTGGAACAGATTGTTGGATTGGTACTGGAGGCTTGTAAACAAAGTGTGGGAACAGATTGTTGGATTGGTACTGGTAGCTTGTAAACAAAGTTTGGGAACAGATTGTTGGATTGGTACTGGAAGCTTGTAAACAAAGTTTGGGAACATATTGTTGGATTGGTACTGGCAGCTTGTAAACAAAGTTTGGGAACAGATTGTTGGATTGGTACTGCACGGTTGTAAACAAAGTTTGGAAACAGATTGTTGGATTGGTACTGGAAGCTTGGTTGACTGAGGTAGAAGTGACAGATGTAGTGGAGGTACTGGAAGCTTGGTTGACTGAGGTAGAAGTGACAGATGAGGTGGAGTTACTACAATCTTGGTTGCCTGAGGTAGACTGATAGATGTAGTGAAGGTACTGCAAGCTTAGTTGACTGAGGTAGACTGACAGATGTAGTGGATGTATTACAAGATTGATTGACTGAGGTAGACTGACAGATGTAGTGGAATGTACTACAAGCTTGATTGACTGAGGTAGGCTGATAGATGTAGTGGAATGTACTACAAGCTTGGTTGACTGAGGTAGGCTGATATATGTAGTGGAATATACTACAAGCTTGGTTGACTGAGGTAGACTGATAAATGTAGTGGAGGTACTGGAATCATGAGGTGTACAATGATCAAATGATGATCTCAAGCAGAAAGAACAGCTGAACAAGAAGACAATGAAAATTGTTATATTCAATACTTCCACGATCTTAATCAACAAAAAATTGTTTTGAGGTTTTTGATGATTTTCAAGTCGCTATAGCAATTTTCAATTAAATAATCATGAAAGAGAAAGAAGTGTACAAGCCAGTGGGATAATAGTCTGTGGTTACAAATGGCGCAGAAACATCGAAACAGAATAATAAGTTAAACAATAGTACAGAAGACTTCGAAATCTGGGTATATAGAAAATTGGATCTCATTTCTTGAAAAGAGAAGAAAACAGGTATTGAAAATGTTAGGGATGAGAAAAACAAATGATGACCGAAATCAAGGCTAGAAAGTTAAGATATATGGTGATCGAGAGAAGGACCCAGAATCTCCTGTACCTTTTAGTGATTATGGGAGGACCCAAATTCTCCTCTTCCTTGTAGTGATCATGGGAGGACCCAGAATCTCATTTACAGTTTAGTAATCATGGGAGGACCCAGATTCTCCCCTACCTCTTAGTGATCATGGGAGGACCCAGATTCTCCTCTTCCTTGTAGTGATCATGGGAGGACCCAGATTCTCCTCTTTTATGGATCATGGGAGGACCCAGATTCTTCTCTTCCTTGTAGTGACCATGGGAGGACCCATATTCTCCTCTTTTAGGCATCCTGAGAGGACCCAGACTCTCCCCTACATATTAGTGATTATAGGAGGACCCAGATTCTCCCCTACCTTTCAGTGAACCTTGTTAGGACCCAGATTCTCTTCTATCTTTTAGTGATCATAGGAGGATCCAGATTCTCGTCTTTTAGTAATCATAGAAGGACCCAGATTCTCTTCTATCTTTTAGTGATCATAGGAGGATCCAGATTCTCTTCTATCTTTTAGTAATCATAGAAAGACCCAGATTCTCTTCTATCTTTTAGTGATCATAGGAGGATCCAGATTCTCTTCTATCTTTTAGTAATCATAGGAGGACCAAGATTCTCTTCTATCTTTTAGTGATCATAAGAGGATCCAGATTCTCTTCTATCTTTTAGTAATCATAGAAGGACTCAGATTCTCTTCTATCTTTTAGTGATCATAGTAGGATCCAGATTCTCTTCTATCTTTTAGTAATCATAGAAGGACCCAGATTCTCTTCTATCTTTTAGTGATCATAGGAGGATCCAGATTCTCTTCTATCTTTTAGTAATCATAGAAGGACCCAGATTCTTTTCTATGTTTTAGTGATCATAGGAGGAACTAGATTCTCTTCTATCTTTTAGTGATCATAGGAGGACCCAGATTCTCTTCTATCTTTTAGTGATCATAGGAGGACCCAGATTCTCTTCTATCTTTTAGTGATCACGAGAAGAACCAGCAGTAATGAAGATAAGGATGTGCGCCCCCAGTCGTCTACCTCCTTCACCACCAACCGCCATTATATCCGTTACAAAATCAGCCATCAAGTAAATGTTTTATCCGTACTGGTGCATCTTATCTGTATGTGTACTCCATTTTGATGTTCTTTGACCGTCTTTTCCGAAGGGGACCACATTGTTATATGTTAGACACGGAGTGCTTTCGTAAGTGGCTGATAAAAACAATCCGAGCCCGAAAGCGTCTGTAACACTGAGGACGGGGAAACACAGTCTGACCGTCAGACGCGGGCAACTCGTCGCTTGTCTTTCGTGTGGCCCTTCCCCGTGCAGCTTCCTTGATTCTTGTCTGCTCCGTATCTGCCATGCCATCAGAGATGTTTTGTTGTTGTTGTTGAAAATTATTTATTTCCCATAATACATTATAACAATTTTCAAATTTGAACACAACAAATTTCAAACAAAATTTCTGCATGATGTGACGTGATAATTTCCCATGAGATGAAACATGAGATGGTGGGAGTTACATTTTGTGAAGTGAAGGGTGAGATCAATTTTAAATAATATAAATTATCAGAAAATTAGTAATGTATTTTTTGGTTGTTTGAGTTACTTTCATAGGGAATATGCTTACACATGTGTACACATCCATACATACATATTCACTTATACACGCATTCCTATTTGTTTAAACACACACATGCATATTCATGTATACACACTTATAGATGTTTGTTTATCCACAAACATACACATTCATTTACACAACACAATCATATTCATTTATACACACACAAGCAAATTCATTTATACACACACAATCATATTCATTTATACACCGATGCATAATCATGTATACACACATAGATGTTTATTTATACACACACAAGCATATTCATTTATACACAAACAAGCATATTCATTTATACACACACAAGCAAATTCATTTATACACACACAATCATATTCATTTATACACCGATGCATAATCATGTATACACATATAGATGTTTATTTATACACACACAAGCATATTCATTTATACACAAACAAGCATATTCATTTATACACAAACAAGCATATTCATTTATACACACACAAGCAAATTCATTTATACACACACAATCATATTCATTTATACACCGATGCATAATCATGTATACACACATAGATGTTTATTTATACACACACAAGCATATTCATTTATACACAAACAAGCAAATTCATTTATACACAAACAAGCATATTCGTTTATACACCCATCAGTGATTTTACTACACCAGCTGAGCTATCAGCACCAATGTTCTCCCACTTTCCAAAGTCAATGCCGCAGTTCTTCATTGAGGCTTTCAGGGAGTCTGTGTAACGTTTTATCTGGACACCGCGAGCTTGTTTGCCTGAATCAAGGTGGCCATAGAATATTTTCTTTGGAAACCGCTCATCTAACACGAGGACAAAACGAACATTCTTTCTAAGCTGCGATTTGCACTGAGTCATGTGGATGATTATGGGCTAGCCTAGAAATCTCCCTCTTTGTGTACTTGCTAGCCCAGGAATTATCCCTCTTTGTGTAGGTGCTAGGCAAGGAATTATCCCTCTTTGTGTACTTGGTAGCCCAGGAACTATTCCTCTTTGTGTAGGTGCTAGGCAAGGAATTATCCCTCTTTGTGTACTTGGTAGCCCAGGAATGATCCCTCTTTGTGTACTTGGTAGCCCAGGAATTATCCCTCTTTGTGTACTTGGTAGCCCAGGAATTATCCCTCTTTGTGTACTTGCTAGCCCAGGAATTATCCCTCTTTGTGTACTTGGTATCCCAGGAATTATCCCTCTTTGTGTACTTGGTAGCCCAGGAATTATCCCTCTTTGTGTACCTGCTAGCCCAGGAATTATCCCTCTTTGTGTACTTGGTAGCCCAGGAATTATCCCTCTTTGTGTAGGTGCTAGTCCACGAATTATCCCTCTTTGTGTAGGTGCTATCCTTCGAATTATCCCTCTTTGTGTAGGTGCTAGCCCAGGAATTATCCCTCTTTGTGTACTTGGTAGCCCAGGAATTATCCCTCTTTGTGTAGGTGCTAGCCCACGAATTATCCCTCTTTGTGTAGGTGCTAGCCCACGAATTATCCCTCTTTGTTTACTTGCTAGCCCAGGAATTATCCCTCTTTGTTTAGGTGCTAGCCCACGAATTATCCCTCTTTGTGTAGGTGCTAGCCCACGAATTATCCCTCTTTGTGTAGGTGCTAGCCCACGAATTATCCCTCTTTGTGTTGGTGCTAGCCCACGAATTATCCCTCTTTGTGTACTTGGTAGCCCAGGAATTATCCCTCTTTGTGTAGGTGCTAGCCCACGAATTATCCCTCTTTGTGTACTTGGTAGCCCAGGAATTATCCCTCTTTGTGTAGGTGCTAGCCCAGGAATTTTCCCTCTTTGTGTACTTGCTAGCCCAGGAATTATCCCTCTTTGTGTACTTGCTAGCTAAGGAATTTTCTCTCTTTGCGTAAGTGCTTGTCCAGGAATTCTTTCTACCTGTATACGTGCTTACTCATAAATTCTGTCTTTGTGTATATGTGTTCCATAATTTCTCCTTATCTCTATAAAATAGAAGTAACAACTAAATGTGCCCCAAGAACACTCGCATAAAGAGGAAAAGTCCATACTTTATCAGGTTTGCGATTAAATGGAGACATAATCTATTGTTTCCTTTAAACGAGCGGTTGGTGCTATAAAGCGGATGTTGGTGCTGATTGATCGCCTTGTCGACCAAATGTAAAATATGTGAATAAACTTATCACCCATATGTTGGTTTCTCTTTCAACGCCGAGCAGAAAAATTCTGGGAATGTAAATTGATATGTGGAGGAAGACTGGCCACGCGCTTGCTGGGAAAATCGTAATGTGGAGGAGCGGGCGGGGAAGAGGAAGTGGAGGGGGGGGGGGGAGATAAGTCAAAGACAAAGCATCGGGGGATGTGGGAATATGAAAGAATGGGGGGTGGGTGGGAGGAGCGATGATGATGATAGATTAAACATTGATGAGAGAAAGAGATAGATAGAGAGAGAGAGAGAGAGAGAGAGAGAAAGCGCTAGAGAGAGTAAGAGTGGCGAATATATACATTTTGTAGAGGAATGGAAGAGCGAGAGAGAGAGAGAGAGAGAGAGAGAGAGAGAGATAAAGAGCGAGAGAGAGAGAGAGGAATATGTATAGACAGACATTGGAGATGAGAGGGAGCTGAGACGTTAGTCTGGTCAGGCACAACATACTGACCAGGTCGTAAGGCAGGGTCAGGCACAGTCTGCTGACCAAGACTACAATCTCTCTTCCATGTAGCCTTCCCTGGAAACAGGCTGTTTTCAAGGTAGTCTGGCTGACGAGATGTCGATCGACGTGATCCACACAGTAGTGAGGGTCACGCAGATGAAGCCAAGCATAGCAAAACCGATTGATTCAGAGAGAAACAATGAGACATCGATACACAGAGACAGAGGGGCTAGAACAAAATAGGGATACGGAGACATAGAGACACAGAGACAGAGGGGCTAGAACAAAATAGGGATACGGAGACATAGAGACACAGAGACAGAGGGGCTAGAACAAAATAGGGATACGGAGACATAGAGACCCAGAGACAGAGGGGCTAGAACAAAATAGGGATACGGAAACATAGAGACACAGAGACAGAGGGGCTAGAACAAAATAGGGATACGGAAACATAGAGACACAGAGACAGAGGGGCTAGAACAAAATAGGGATACGGAAACATAGAGACAGAGGGGCTAGAACAAAATAGGGATACGGAGACATAGAGACAGAGGGGGCTAGAACACAATAGGGATACGGAGACATAGAGACAGAGGGGCTAGAACAAAATAGGGATAGGGAGACACAGAGACAGGGGGGGGGGGGGGCTAGAACAATATAGGGACACGGAGACATAGAGACACAGAGACAGAGAAACATGGAAATATAATAACAGAGACATATAGACAGAGAGGCACAGAAACATAGTGATACGGATACATAGATATAAGGAGATAAAGAGATAGAGAGACACTGAGAGAGACACGAAGATAGAGAAACACGGAGCCATAGAGTCGAGGGGACATAAAGGCACAGAGACAGAGAAATACGGAGATATACAAACACAGAGATCGAGAGACACATAGACATGGGGACACGAAAACACAGAAACATGAGGGACGTAGGGACACAGACACACTGAGACATAGAAAAACAGACACTCTGAGACATAGAGACACATAGACAAAGAGATACCGCGACATAGAGACGAAAAGCAACCTTGGTTTCAACAAAAATAAATATAACAGTAAACCTACACACTAATATATCATTCTGTCTTTCAATCTTTCGCTTTTTTTTTCTCAATATCTTTCTCTTCTCCATACCTTTCTCTTTCTCTCTAAATATCATTCCAGCATTAGCTGAATGCTAGCGTCACGGCCAGAGTTGCAAAGCTGTCAAGATCTTTCTACATCTCTACTTGGTGATCCCGGATTTACAGGCTGCAACAGAGCAGGCTGGCTAAGGAGAGGGGTCAAAGAGGGAATGCTAACCTGGTACCCAAAAAAGTCAGCTGAAGTTGGATATGTCGGACCGAATGGTGCAAGTATGGCAGTCAAGCTGTAAACTTAGACACATCCCATTCCGTTCTCCAGACAACATCCTGTTACTTGCTAAGCCGTTTCATGGTTTATTAACAGGAGTTTGAGAACGAACGAAGAAAAACAAGAATATACTTCCCTTCTCTCTCCCTCGCTCTTCCGTCGTTCTTCCTCAATACCATTCTCTCCTCTTTCCCTCTCTTGGTCTCTATCAACATCTTTTTCATATATCTCTCCATGTTGATCTAAATGTATATCTTTCTCTTCCTTTACATTAACTCTCTCTCACTCTCCAATTCTCTGCATCCCTATTTCCGATATCAACCTCTCTATATCTGTATTTTTCTTTCTTTATTTATCCCTCTTTTATTATCTCTTTTACATCATCGCTTTGCATCTCCCATTTTCCTGCGACTCACATCTTCATTCTCCATATTTCCTACTCTTATCCCCTCTCTCCCTTTCAAAGTTGCTTTCAATATACCTCCCTCACTTTGCATTTTCCTCACTCTCTCTACCACTATCATATTATCTCTGTCAATCTCCCACAAACTCATACCTTCCTACCATATCACCCTGCTGTTCTAATCTACTCCTGCCGAGTTGAGCTTCCTCTTAGACCTTTCTTTGTGGCAGGTTACAGTCGCACTTCTTCTCTCCCGTGGCATGCTTAAGAAGGTGGATCCGGCTTACTCACTCGTTCTTTCACTCTCTTTCTCACTCTCTCTCTCTATCTCTCTCACACACACCCCTCGCTTCTGTATCCCTTACTCTATGTATATTTCCCCTTTCTCCAAATGTCTCTCCCTCAGTGACTCACTCCCACCCTCCCCCTTTTTTATCACGAATATTCTCCATCTCACCACGTCCCTCGGTGCTGTTCCCTGAGAAGTATGGAAGAAATCAACTGACGTTGGTCATAACATTTGGACCACATTTAACTACCACAGCCACACAGCACAGTACTATTACAGCTTTCCACAGACTCACTACAAACCTTCCCATGTATGCGCCTGACAACCAAACCAGCACGTATGTCCGCTTCTCTTCCTTTATATTACGAATCAGTACAATCTGGGTAGACCAAAAGGTCTACTCTGAATAAAAGTGAAAGAGTGTAGAAAACTCATGGTTCTCGTAGCTCGCTGTTTGCACACACCCCTACACCAGGGCAGGCGCTCTCATCTGGTTAACTCGCGGTTTAATTATTTCAAAACTTTATAATCTATTCGTACCCTCTTTATCTTTCGCAGTGTCTTCATCCAAGAGGCGGTCGCGTTTCAATTTAAACATTTCCCCTCAAAACAATTCCAACATCACAATTATGACAGACCGAGAGGCCAGAATGTCCGCTTTTTCAATTCTGCAAGTCCTAGCATGATCTGGTTAGGATCACATAAGATCCAGACGATTCGGGACCTCTTTGTCCAGTGTCGGTTCCCGCCATAGCCAACCCTTTCGTACCACCAGAAACAAGAATTACTTCATGATTTAAAGAACAGAAAAGTCCATGCAAAATCAGTTTTTCAACATATGGAGGGAATCGTCTGCAACAAAACTCGATCACTGGAGTTAAGGACGAGAGCCCTAGGTGATTTAGAATATCACAGACAATAGCGGCGCTTGCACAGATTAACACAGTATGGTAAGACAAACGGCTAGCAGTAGGTACGAAGATCAGAGTAATGCGTACATTGGTCCTGTCCATATGTCTCTGCTTGTGAGACATGGGCAAATACAGCTGACCTGCAGCGGTGGTTGCACGCCTTGGAAATGAAATGTTTCAGAAGACCTCTAAACGTCACATACAAAGACCGAGTTACAAATGAGGAAATACGAGAAAAAAATTGAAACAGCAATAGGGCATTTCGAAGACCTCTTGGCAGCGGTCAAAACAAGGAAACTCGCTTAGTGCGTCCACCTGTAGAGTTCAAACGATCTTGTAAATACGATCCTGCACGGAAAGGTTCAAGACAGACGATGAAGAGGTCGTCCGAAACACAAGTGAAAGGACAACATAAAAGAAAAGCCCCATCTCCCACAAGAGAAAGCACAGGCAGCCGCCGCTGACAGAGAGGGTAGCGTGGGGTTGTGGGGGTATCTTCATGTGCACCCAACCGACCTCACTGGTTACGGGATAAGCTGACCTGGCTATTCTTGGATGATACAAGAAACCAATACTGAAGTGAGTCGTAGACAATCAGCAGACAAGCACAGGAATCATTGGAGACAGCGAAAATGTAGTTTTACAGAAGAATATAAAGAAGTCTACGGACATCAAAGAACATTATTAACGTGGTTTCTGAAGAGGCACAGACACAAAGTCAGCTTATGACAAAAATCAGAACAAGTCATTCATTCTTTTTCTGGCATGTTATGAGAAGATGTGGGTTGGAACAAACGGTGACAACAGGCAGAATTGTAGGGAAAAGGGACAGATGGAGAGAGAGAAAAAATTGTACAGCTTGAAGGAATGGCGTAGGAGACGATCAACAGAGGAGTTGATAAACGACACACGTGATTAGACGAAGTTGAGATCCAGGATGAGGATCAGGATGATGATGAAGAGGATGATGATGATGACGATGAGGATGATGATGAGGATGATAATGATGATTATGATGAGGATGATGATGAAGATCATTATGATGATTATGATGATGATGATGATTATGATGATGATGATGATGAGGAGGAGGAGGAGGATGATGAAGATGATGATGATGAGGTTGATGATGATGAAGATGATGATGATGAGGATGATGATGAAGATGAGGATGATGATGATGAGGATGATAATGATGATGATGAGGACGATGATGATGAGGATGATGAAGATGATGATGATGAGGATGATGATGATGATAATGATGATGATGAGGATGATGATGATGAGGATGATGATGATAATAATGAAGAGGATGATGATGAGGATGATGATGATGATGAGGATGATGATGAAGATGATGATAATGATGATGATGATAATGAAGATGATGATGATGAGGATGATGATGAGAATGATAATGATGATTATGATGAGGATGATGATGAAGATCATTATGATGATTATGATGATGATGATGATTATAATGATGATGATGATGATGAGGAGGAGGAGGATGATGAAGATGATGATGTTGATGATGAGGTTGATGATGATGAAGATGATGATGATGAGGATGATGATGAAGATGAGGATGATGATGATGAGGATGATGATGATGATGTTGAGGATGTGGATGAAGATGATTATGATGATGATGATGATGATGATTATGATGATGATGATTATGATGATGATGATGATAATGATGAGGATGAGGATGATGATGAAGATGATGGTGATGATGATGATTATGACGATGATGATTAAACAAGAATCGAAAGTCAGAGGCGATTAGGGTACTAATTAAAGAGCTGTCAGTCCGATAGTCAAATCAGATCCGAAGTCGATTTCTATTGAGAACACAACACATGGACCAGTCTTGTAGAAGTAGGAAAACTAGTTGAACTTCCCTGTCTTTTCAAATATATCAACAAAGCAGCAACAATAACAGCAATAATACGTACATTATAAGCACATGGAAAACATGACAGGTAGAAGTTCCATATTTGTCGTGTACTTGATCTCAGGTGAGGTTGTCACTTCCTTTCCTCTCTGTCTTTCTTTTCCTAACGATAATCCAGACAGTCATTTACAGCTGGGTTAACTAGAGCACATTGATAACAAAACATCAAACCAGGTAACTTTACGGTAAGAAGAGAGCATTCTGCTACTAATACGCTCTGAAAACACATACTCTATTATCAACAATATAACTAACACTGTATTCCCTTTGATGTGTCTTGTAGTGGGATTTTTAAGGCTGTCAAATAAACAAACCGACCGTTATTTGGACTGCATGAATGGGGAGGAAGGCTAGCGTCTAGTCAGGCAAAATATACTGATCAGACATGTTAGTCAAGGTCAGATAAAATATACTGTTCAGACATGTTAGTCAGGGTCAGACAAAATATACTGATCAGACTTGTTAGTCAGGGTCAGACAAAATATACTGATCAGACTTGTTAGTCAGGGTCAGACAAAATATACTGATCAGACTTGTTAGTCAGGGTCAGACAAAATATACTGATCAGACTTGTTAGTCAGGGTCAGACAAAATATACTGATCAAACTTGTTAGTCAGGGTCAGACAAAATATACTGATCAGACTTGTTAGCCAGGGTCAGAAAAAATATACTGATCAAACTTGTTAGTCAGTGTCAGACAAAATGTACTGATCAAATTTGTTAGTCAGTGTCAGACAAAATATACTGATCAAACTTGTTAGTCAGTGTCAGACAAAATATACTGATCAGACTTGTTAGTCAGGGTCAGACAAAATATACTGATCAGACTTGTTAGTCAGGGTCAGAAAAAATATACTGATCAGACTTGTTAGTCCGTGTCAGACAAAATATACTGATCAGACTTGTTAGTCAGTGTCAGACAAAATATACTGTTCAGACTTGTTAGTCAGTGTCAGACAAAATATACTGATCAGACTTGTTAGTCAGTGTCAGACAAAATATACTGATCAGACTTGTTAGTCAGTGTCAGACAAAATATACTGATCAGACTTGTTAGTCAGTGTCAGACAAAATATACTGATCAGACTTGTTAGTCAGTGTCAGACAAAATATACTGGTCAAACTTGTTAGTCAGTGTCAGACAAAACATTTTGGACAAGACCCTCACCTCAGCTTCCTAGTAGCGCTCCATGGAAACGGACTGCTTTCTTGGCAGCCTGGCCAACGAGGTGATGGATCGACGCGATCCCCATAGTAGTGAGTGACACGCAGATGAAGTCAAGCATAGCAAAACCGCCTGGATGACCCCGGTCCACTATTCATCAGCACGCTCGGGATGTGAGGAAAGTTACTGCAACCCACTACTTAACGTCCTTTCATCCGCACGCTCGGGATGTGAGGAAAGCTACGACAACCCACCACTTAACGTCCTTTTCAGGGCGCACAAAAGAGTAAACTACTCGTTGTGACCATTCTCAAACAACGACTGCGGGAAAGACAATATGGCAGAGCCATAAGTTTGAGTGTCTTCTTGTCTTTATCTTGCTGATATTGATCTTAATGACCCGTTCCTTACCGCAGCTGTCGGTCCCATATTCGTATCCATCGGTTTCAGAGCGGAGGCAGAGGCACTGAGGGCGGCAGTGGAAGAAATGGTGACACACAATGAAAATAAAAGCCTTATAGTCCTGCTTACAGATGCTCTGGCCGTAGTCACAGCGCAAAAAAGCCAGAAAAACACTGAGCTTAATGACTTAAGAGCAGCACTCTGCCAACTGTGCCAGCAGTTTGCACCAAAAAGGGTAGTGGTACAGTGGGTCCCATCACACTGCAACATCCAAGGCAACGAGGAGGCAGACAGACTGGCAAAAGAAGGTGCAAGACTACCACACACATATACTAGTATGACGTACGAAGAGTCAAAACGGCTTATCAAAGCCAGATACATGACCAAATGGGAAACCGAACATACTGGTTACACCAAAAACGATGCCTATTACCAGTTGAACCGAAGAGAGCAGGTCGTTGTCTTCAGACTTCGCACTGGCCACAATAGACTGAGGTACCACCTATTCAACAAATTGAATATAGGTGGTACCGACGAATGCCCGTGCGGTACCGGTAAAATGACCGCTGAACATCTGCTGCAGAACTGCCCGACATACGAGGATCAGAGAGAGCAGATGTGGCCATCACCAGTGGAACTGCAAGACAAGCTCTATGGCAGTGGCGACAGCCTCATGATGACCGCCGCTTTTTTCGAAAAAATAATGGTTACTGTCTGACTGCGTACGAAGAAGAAGAAGAAGTATCCAGCGGACCATGTCTTGAGCCATGGAAGTCCAGCGAGTGGTAAGCGCTACTTCAGAGGTGTCTCGGATGTTTTTCCGGGCATCAAGGTAGTCTGATCAACGCATTGAAGGTCTTCTGCGAGGTCTCTTTTTGACTTCGGGGGTATTATATTACTATCGCCGTGCTCCATCGACCATCGTTTCGTCGCATCATGTGACCCGCCCATGTATGCCTTCCCTATGCTGCATAGATTATCGAATCATTCACCAAGGACAACTGTCCCATGTCAGAATTGTGGAGACTTGTCATACTTTGTTGGTTGCGTAGAGTGATTCCGACCAAACGTCTCTCAAGCGAGGCCTATGCCACTTTCAATTTATCCTCCAATGATTTTGTTAGTGTACATGTCTCAGCCCCATAGGACATCGTCGCGAGCACAGTGGAATTGATGTGAGAGACGCGTAGGTTCTGATCTTGGCAACAGCCAAGGACCGCGTTGATAGATGAGAAGGCTGCCCAGTGCGTTATGCTTGTTAGTTCAGATTCCAGATTGTTCTGCTAATTGAGGAGGCGTCAAAGTTTTAAAAATTATCTATCTATCTATCTATCTATCTATCTATCTATCTATCTATCTATCTATCTATCTATCTATCTATCTATCTATCTATCTATCTATCTATCTATCTATCTATCTATCTATCTATATATCTATCTATCTATCTATCTATCTATCTATCTATCTATCTATCTATCTATCTATCTATCTATCTATCTATCTATCTATCTATCTATCTATCTATCTATATATATATCTATCTATCTATCTATCTATCTATCTATCTATCTATCTATCTATCTATCTATCTATCTATCTATCTATCTATCTATCTATATATCTATCTATCTATCTATCTATCTATCTATCTATCTATCTATCTATCTATCTATCTATCTGTCTGTCTGTCTGTCTGTCTGTCTGTCTGTCTGTCTGTCTGTCTGTCTGTCTGTCTGTCTATCTAATATCTGTTCTTTGCGCACCAAATACGGCGCATAAGTCAGAAACAAATGATCTCCAGTTGGAACGGTGTGACGCCACTGTTTTAAGATCGTGTATGTTGATGACACCTATGCCTTCTTGAGTGATTGTTTTTCTGAGTGTTTCCTTGGGGCTTCCTCGTTTCCCCTTGGTGTCCATTCGAGTGCTTGGAAAAAGCAGCTGGTTGTTGTTCATTCTAAGGACATGTCAGATGTATGTACATCGTTTTTTTTCCGAAAGATGGTCTACACGTCTATTTGGTTTGCTTTTGTTCTTATCGAATCATTAGTTACGAACTGGTCTCAGCGTAAATTCAATCATTTTCTTAAACATTTATTATCAAAGATATTTAGTTTGTTTTGCAGCGCTTTTATTGTCTTCCAGCTTTCACATCTATATGTCAGGTCTGATATTACGATTGAGTGGAATAGTTTGTGTTATGTTTGCTCAGTGTCGTTGATTTCCAGATGTTGGTGAGCTGATTAAAGGGCGCATCAGGTCAAAACAGTTCTAGTGGAAATTTCTTTCGATACATCTCCATCCTGCGTCATTATACTTCCCAGGTGTTAGACACTTTGTAGAGATTTCACCTGTATCTTGATATCAACCGCTGTGGCATGAGAAGCCACGATATTCGTCTTTGAGGCGTTTACTGAAATTCTATCTATTCTGATAATTGGCATAGTCTATCTATTTTTTCTTGAATTTCTTCATTAGTGGTACTTAGTAGCGATAGGTCGAATGCAAAATCAAGATCTTATGTTCTTGTTGTCTGTCCATTCTATTCCTAAATGCTTATCATGCTTATTTTAAAATGTACCTGTCTTTAAATTTCTGTGTCGACTCTTTATTGAGGAGTAATTTTGTTGAAGATGTCTCGACATTAAGTTTATCGATGCTTTATTGAAAAGTAATATTGTTGAAGATATCTCGACATTAAGTCATCTTCTCATGTATCCCATCTAACGGAGAGGTCAAGGGCAACTGAGATTATGGTAGATATTTGGGAGATAAGAGTAGTCAGTTTCATGTAAATATACTGATCAATATCCACTTCCTCTGACGTGTTCCTGGAAACAGGCTGCTTCACAGCATTCTATCCAACGAGTTGGGGGTGGACACTGTAATCCTCATAGAGGTGAGTTTCTCGAGGAGCCTCGCATTGCACTACATCAAGTAGGACCTCTATCCAACCTCTCACGTATGTCTCTAAATGTAAGAAGAGTCACTATAACAAGTTACTAAAGAAACGTCGCCAAGAGTTAACTCCACCTCGAACAACAAGGTAAATATTTACGATCCGGGAAGAAATGAACCAATCAGACAGGTTAATTA
Organism: Ariolimax columbianus; assembly: GCA_036924085.1. Classification (NCBI taxonomy): domain Eukaryota; kingdom Metazoa; phylum Mollusca; class Gastropoda; order Stylommatophora; family Arionidae; genus Ariolimax; species Ariolimax columbianus. The sequence continues at coordinate 63,398,901 of JAVGWX010000005.1, read as the reverse complement.
GGCACAGCTCGCGCCAGCTCGTGTATCGATACAAAATTGCTCAGCTTGTCAGTGTGCAGTTCCACTTCTGATGATCTGATCTACTTGTTGGTGGTAGCAAGCCAATCCGCTGTAGAAGAGGTTAGTGTTATCATCATCATGATCCCATCTTTTTCCTTTAGTGCTTCTTCTATTTGTTTTTTGTTCTTCTTCTTCTTTGTTTTCGTCTTTGTTTTCCTCTTCTTATTTGTCTTCTTCTTCTTCTTCTTCTTCTTTGTCTTCTTCTTCTTCTAGTTTTTTCTTCGTTTTCTTCTTTATCTTCATCTTTGTCTTTTCTTCTACTTTTTCTTTTCTTTTTCTTCTTAATCTTTTTATTTATCTTCTTTTAGTACTCTTTTTCTATTTCTTTCTCGTCTTTTTCTTCTTGCTTTTTTTTCCATTTCTTGTCAATATTCTTTTTTTTTCGTCGTCTTTTTCTTTTACTTTTGTTCTGAAATAGCCGTTTCTTTACTTCGTGTAGTTGTTTACAGGGAGACTGAAATATATACGCCATTTCGATTAAACACATCCGGTTTCAGCACAGCCATTTTGGGAATAATGTTTGTCTTCACTCTTGGATTCCTTTTCTGTCAGACAGGTTGCACAAGTGCTGCATGTTTTCAGGGCTGTCAGTTGAATGCAGAATAGAGTCTTGGACAGTGCTTATTCCATGAGATCCACGAGTCAATGGCTGTTATTGCATCTTTCACCGAGCATCTTCGAACCTATCTGTCAACTGATGTTTATCCTTTCTGTATGAACATACTGTCTTAATTCCTACGCCTTTTGAGTGGTCGTCATGATTTTTCTATCCGTTCTTCTTCTTCTTCTTCTTCGTACGTTGTCAGACGTCAACCTTTATTTTTTCAAAAAAAGCAGCGGTCATCCTGAGGCTGTCGACACTGCCATAGAGCTTGTCTAGTGTTGCACCTGGTGAGGGCCACATTTGCTTTCTCTGATCCTCGTATGTCGGGCAGTTTTGCAGCAGATGTTCAGCGGTCATTTTCCCAGTACCGCACGTGCATTCGTCTGTGCCACCTATCTTCATTTTATTGAATAGGTGGTACCTCAGTCTATTGTGGCCAGTGCGAAGTCAGAAGACAACGACCTGCTCTCTTCTGTTCAACTGGTAATAGGCATCGTTTTTTGTGTAGCCAGTATGTTCTGTTTCCCATTTGGTCATGTATCTAGCTCTAATAAGCCTTTTTGCCTCTTCGTATGTCACACTAGTATCTGGTTGTGGTAGTCTTGCACCTTCTTGTGCAAGTCTGTCTGCCTCCTCGTTGCCTTGGATGTTACAGTGGGATGGAACCCCCTGTACCACTACTCATTTTGGTGCGGACTGACTGCTGGCATAGTTGACAGAGTACTGCTCTTAAATCATTGTTCAGTATTTTTCGGGCTTTTTAGTGCTGTGACTACGGCCAGGGCATCTGCAAACAGGACTATATGGCTTTAATTTCTTTTGCATGTCACCATTTCTTCTACTGCAGCCCTCAGTGCCTCTGTCTCCGCTCTGAAATTGCTTGAGGGTTTTCCAGTTGCCACTGATAGTGTTGTTTTTCTACCTTCTATCCGTTCGTTTCTAATGTTTCTGTAACACAGCAAATCCATTTGTTCTTGGTCTTTCTCAAACTGTAACGCCAAGCTGCAGAGTGTTATAGACTCAAGCGGATAGAAGATTTGAAGATTTATATTTGTTCATGCTTACTTATTTATTAATTATCTGTTTACTTGGGAAGGAAAACTAACGTCTGGTCAGGCAAAACATACTGATCAGACATGTTGGTCAGTTAAGGAAAATATACTGGCCAAGACTTTCACCTTGGCTTCCTCGGGGTACTTCCTGGACGGGCTACTTTCATGGCAGCCTGGCTAACGAGGTGAGGGATTGACGTGATCACCATAGTAGTGATCGACACGCAAATGCAGCCAAGCATAGCACAACCGCCTGAAGGGCCCCGGACCACATACATCAACATGCTCGAGATGCTAGGAAAGCTACTTCATCCCTCCAGTTAACGTCCTTTTTAGGACGCACAAAAGAGTAAACCTACTCACTGTAAGCATTCAACAACATATATTTACTTATTAACTTACCTAATCATTAACATAGATATTTATTTATTTCTTTATTAATTTACTTACTTACTTATTTTTATTTTGATTTACTTACTTCCTTAATTATTACCTTTTTCCTTCTATTTACTTACATCATTTCTTGATTTATTTGCTGACTTATATTTGATTACTGACTTATTTTTCTTTATTGTTTTTTACTTACTTACCAATTTATTAATTTAATTATTTACTTATTTATTAATTCAATTATTTATTTATTATGTACTTATTTGTTTATTTATGTTATCTATTTATTTACTTATTTATTTACATATTTATTTGTTTTGCCGATTTATTTATTGAATGTTTCATTTACTTACTTACTGATATATTTATTTACTTACTTATTTGTTTACTTAAATTTATCATTTTTTTTTTACTTATTTATTTGCTTATTTACTTTTTTTTTCTATATATTTACTTACACAAATGTTTATGTATTTACTCACTTGCCAATTCTTATATTGTTTAGTGTGTTGCTTACTTAATTACATACATATACATATATATATTTAATTATTTATTTAATTTTTAATTTAATTCTAACTTTTTCATATGTAATTATTAACTTATTTATTTCCTTAATTACATATTTATTTATTAACTTACTAACTTAATCCTTTATTTATTTACTTATTTATATTCGATGTCTTTACTTATTTATATATGTATGTATTTACTTACATAATTATTTATTTCCTTACTTACTTAATTATGTTTAATTTTGCTTTCTTTTGTTTTTATGTTTAATAATACATTTTTTTAATTTATTTACTCACTTACTTATTTATGTATTTACTTGTTTGTTTATTCACGTATTTACTTGTTTGTTTACCTACAAATTTATATTTATATTTACGTGCTTACTTTTTATTTATTCAAGCATTTTAAATTATTTAGTTATTTGCTTACTTACTTATTTACTTACCTATTTACAGATTGTTTTTCTTTTATTTGTTTCTTTACTTACTTATTTATTTAATTACTTAGTTACTTATGTATTTATTTGCTTATTTATTTTCGTATGTATTTATTTACTTATTTATTTATTTATTTATTTACTAACTTATTGATTTATTTCTTTACTGAATTTTTTTATTTCCTTATTTATTTCCTTATTTACTTATTGATTTACTTGTCTTTGTTTTATTTAGTTATATACTTATTTATTTATTTACTGTTTTTTTCATTTAGTTATTTACTTACTTAGCCCATTATTTGCTTAACTATGTGTTAAGATATATACTCACTTATTGATTTATTTATGAACGTGTATTTATTTACTTATTTAATTATTCATTGATTTACTTGTCCTTTTTATTTATTTATTTACTTATGTATTTATTTATTTACTTGTTTTGTTATTTAGTTATTTACTTACTTAGCTATTTATTTGCTTAACTATGTGTTAAGTTATATATACTCACTTATTCATTTATTTATCAACTTGTGTATTTATTTATTTACTTAATTATTTTCCTATTTTTTACGTACTCACTTAGGTACTTACTTAGATATTCATTGCTAAATTTCGTACTTACTATCTTATTTACAATCTTACTTATATAACTTAAATGCTGGTTTAGGGCACGGCGTGGCCTAGTGGTTAAATGGCAAGGCTCACAAAACGAAGGTGCTGGGTTCGATCCCCATCACAGCACTGGCCGTTACCCCGGGGAAGCACACCCTTAGAAAATGCAGGAGGAAGCAGACCCTTACATAAAATGCATGCTGAAGTCGGATGCACTGGGCCGACAGGCGCGAAATAAAAAACCACAGTGCAACGCAGACCGCCTTTGGGGATTAGAGAAATAAGGCGAACGCAAAAAAAATTTTTTTTTTAAATGCTGGTTTACTTATTTACCTGCCTACTTTGCTATAAAATTGTGCCGTTAGTTGATTTTCTTGAGTCAAATGTTTTTAGTCAGTTTTTGTAAGTCAGGGTTGTTGTAGGATTCTTGTTATGTCATTTATAAATCTGCCACGAAGTCCACCTCTTGGCTGACAGCTATATATTCTTGTGCTGTACGCCCACAGTTGGCCAGAATAGCTCAGATAATAGCGGCGCTTGCACGGCTTAACAAAATCTGGCAAGATAAACGGTTAGCACTATGCACGAAAATCAGATTAATGCGTACACTAGTCCTGTCAATATTCCTCTATGCTTGTGAGACATGGACAATTACAGCTGACTTTCAGCGAAGGAAACAGGCCTTGAAGATAAGATGTTTTCGAAGACTTTTAAACGTCACGTACAAAGATCGAGTTACAAATGAGGAAATACGAGATAGAATTACGACAGCAATAGGGTCTTTTGACGACCTCTTGGCAACTGTCAAAAGAATGAAACTCGCTTGGTACGGTCACACATCGAGATCAAATGGTCTTACAAATCCGATCCTGAACGGAAAGGTGCAAGGCAGACGACGAAGAGACCGTCCCAAAACAAGAGGTGGGAGGACAACATAAAAGAATGGATCAATCTCCGACCAGAAGACACACAGGCAGCGGCCGCTGACAGAGAAGGGTGGCGTGGAAGACACCAACGCACTTTATCAAGTACGCCTTGGGATGTAAGACTATGGACTATTTGTATAGACTGCAGCAAGTTGTTTTTTTTCAAAGTACAACCGGCTACAAGAACAAAAGAGCACATCTATAAATGAAATTAAAAACAGGTCCAGATTACATATTAGGAAATATTATTTGGGATCAAGACGCTGAGCAGCGCATGAGCTGCAGTGGTCAGCGACCCATAGCTGACTGCTAGCGTCAGAGCCAACGAACCAGAGCTGCAAAGACCCTTCTACACCTTTACGCGGTGATCCTGGATAACAGGCTGCAGCAGGGCAGACTGGCTAAGGAGAAGGGATCGAAGAGGGAATGCTAATCCGGTACTCAAAAAATGCTTGCTGAAGTCAGATGTGTTGGACCGAAAGGTGCAAATATCGCAGTCAAGCTGTAAACTACGACACAACGCATTCCGTTGTCTGGACTACATTCTGATACTTAAGCCCTTTCATGGTTTGGTAGCGGGAGATTGAGAACGAACGCAAAAGAAGAAGAAGAAGAAGAAGAAGAAGAAGAAGTAGAAGAAGAAGACGAAGAAGAAGAAGAAGAAGAAGAAGAAGAAGGAAATTTTATTGTAGTCAGAGAAGGGGTAATGCCTGGAATGCATTGCCACGGGAAATAGTGGGGACAGGGTCAGTTAATGTATTCAAGAATACATTAGATAAACATAATTATTTTTAGATCATGTGGAGTAGAAAAAAACTGGTTGTATATACTCTGTAGAATCTTTTAGATCAGTATACATAAGTTAAGATGAACAACTGCAACCTGTGACACCAAAACCGTCTAGCGTTAACTCTTCAGCTCCAGTAGCTTAGAAAAACAACATCACCGCACGCCGCTTAACCATGCAAATGGAAGGGAAAACGTACTTTCTGAAGTCTTGAGGGTCTGCGTCCTTGACTTTTTATCTTCCATGACCGCTTTGGTATCCGATCTTCTTCTATTCTACAGACACGGCCAAACCACCAACCGTAAATGGACGGGAAAGTCAGATGAAGTAAACTAGAAATATATGAATAAAGTGCGAATAAATAATTTTCCAATTTATCAGGAGAAAATGAGAATCGAAATAGATAGTGTTGTATATTATTGAAATACAATTTTTGGGTGTTATTCTTGTTCCCTGGCGAATTCCTTGTGGCTGTAACGTGTGTTTCATTTCGATTCTATTCCAGCCTGGTGCTTGAGTCATGTTTGATTAGGTGAGCAACTTTTGACCTTCGGTACCGCCGCTGCTCGGATTAAGTTTGCCTTTTTGTCGATTGTTGTTGGGGCAATAGCAGACTTTTTCTTGCTCACTGCAAGGCTATTCTGAGTGAGGTTCGAGATGGATGTGCGTCTATGGCAGTCTACAGGATTATTCCTAGCGTCAGTTCTCATCCTGTCGTGCCTAGGGGGTCATGAACGTCCAACTATAGGACCTCCATTCTATGATTCAGAGGAGGCATCTACAGTATTTCCCGATGAGCAGTCTACGATAGTGATACCAAATGCCGCAGATACTTCGACCAGAACCCAAAAACCGGGCATGTCTACGATCCTGCATAACTTCGCGTTCCGTTTCAAGAAAGATGGCCCAGTGACACGATCAAATGGACTAGACCATATTCTAGATACAGAAGTCTTGACCACGCCCGTTGATCTAATATTAGGAGAAATCGTAACGGAAGAGTGCAGGCTGACTAAATTAACAGATATTAAAACCACGGCACATCTAGCTCCGACAACAATAGAAAATACTGCAACAGACAATACCACAGAATCCCAGAAAGGTCAAACAACAGAATCCAATGACGTCAATCTGAAATTTTTTGACGGCACAAATGATGATGGCTTTTTCGTAAATCCTCGCAGGAAGAAAAATGCCAAAGATATTAAAGACAAACCTCACAAGACCACAGATAAGCCCCCACATGATGGGCGTTTCATGATCAATTATCACTTCTACGGTGGAGGACAGACGAGAATCGATTATTACTTTTCTGAGCGCGATGACAAAAGAAATTCATTCGGAAAAAAAAAAAGAGCAAGTTAAGGAAATGTGATAAACAAAACATGTGAATAAAGTTATCTCAAACATAAAACTGCATACAAAAATACAAACCTCTGGTTACAAAAGAATACAAAACGATTCATTCAAAATCTTCTGACAGGAAACTGAAATATCTGCCAACCGGAGATTTAAAAAAAAAAATTTACAATTATCTTTTTTTAAACTTCAGCAGAAGAGATGTGACTAACATTGGCGTCGGTCACATTGACGGCATTTAGCTTCTGACATCCGTGATCAAACGACTGATAACACAATCGTTGACCCTTACAACGTGTAGCACTTTTTTAACGACAGCAGAAAACTTTTCCCACTTCTTAGATCCTTGGTCAAAGACTAACAATGCAATCAATGACCATCACACCAGGTAGTGTCTTTAATGGCAATATCAAACTCCCGCCACTTCTTAGATCCTTGGTCAATGACTAACAATGCAATCAGTGACCACCACACCAGGTACTGTCCCTAATGCCGATATCAAACTCCCTCTACTTCACATGGTCCGTGGCCACCCTTGCTGTGCTTTCCGGCGATGAAAAACTGACATGCTGGCTTTGATAGCGACCAAACCAGGGACATTTGATATAGAGAACCGTTGGTGTAAAGCACATTTGGTATAAGAGACATTTGGTGCAGAGGCCATTTGAAATACTGGACATTTGATACAGGAAACATTATATTTAATGGACATTTCATATAGTGGACATTTGAAATTTGAGATAGGCTGAAACAAACAAGTTACGGCTTGTAGGTTATTACAGTGCAGTTGAGGAGGACATGTTTCTGTAGTTTATCACGTAGGGAGGGATCAGAAGTGTGTTATGTTATGTTATGTTGCGTTTGATTTTCTAATGTTATGTTATGTTATGTTTTATAATGTTATGTTATGTTATGCTATGTTAGGTCAGGTCAGGTAAAACTACGCTTTGTTATCCTATGTTATTTGATGTCATTTTACAGTTATGTTATGATGTGTCATGTTAGGTAAGATCAGGTTAGGTAAAATTATGCCGTGTTATGTTAGGATATATTATGCTATGTTAGGTAAGATTAGGTTAGGTAAAACTATGTTCGCTATGCTTTGTTATGTGATGTGATGATATATTATGTTATGTTTTGTTATGTTATGTTAGGTTACGTTAGATTATGTTTTGTTAGTTTAGATAAGGTCAGCTTTAGTTTGTTTAGGTTTATGTTATATTATATTGGGTTATGTTAGGTTATGTAATGTTAGGTTATGTTACGTTTTGATATGTTAGGTTAGGTAAAATTAGTTTAGATTAGAATAGCTAAAGTTTGTTTAGGTTATGTTATGTTAGGCTATTATGTTAGGTTATGTTAGGTTATGTTAGGTTAGGTTAGGTTAGATTGAGTCATGGTGTGTTATTTTATGTTATGATGTGTTATGTTATGTGATGTTATTATGTTAGGCAATGTTAGTTTAGGTTAGGTTAAGTTAGGTTAGGTTAGATTGAGTCATGGTGTTATATTATGTTACGATGTGTTATGTTCTGTAACGATGTGTTATGTTATGTTATGCTATATTATGTTGTGGTTCATGTAATATCTACTCTCTCAATATTTAATTTCCTCTATTCAAACGTAATGTCCCGCATCCATAGTTAATCTCCGCTCTATCCATTTATAATGTTCCCCATCCACATTTAATGTATCTTATCCATATTTTGTGTCCCATATCCATAGTTAATGCCCTATATCTATATTTAATGTCCACCCTAACAATACTTAATGTCCCCTCTATTCATTACTGAATTTCCCCTCTATTCAATACGTAATGTCCCCTCGATTCAATACTTAATGCCCCCTCTATTCAATACTTAATGTCTTCTTTATTCCATATTTAATGTTTATTATGTCCCTATTTTGTCCAGACCATCCATATTTAATGTCCCCTATCCGCTATAGTTGAATACCAGACGTGCTGTGATATCAATAATTTGACCCATAGCCGAAACTGCCGTTGGTGATCAAGTATTCGAGACTTCATTGTACTAAGCCATAGCTTGCGTGAGGGGGGGGGCGGGGAGGGGGGGGGGTTGGGCGGTTCCCTTCTTGCCATCTTTATTTGCCTATCCGTAGGTAAGGTATCTGTCTCGAGTCTCGGATGTCGAGTGTTCGAATCACTGTAGAGACCAATATTTTTTTCACGTGGATCATCTGGTAAAAATTCCAGTGATCTCTAGGTAGTGAGATCGGATTCCCGTGTTCAGTGTCGAGCACGTAAAAAATTCCTTGGCAGTTGGAAATTGAAAAGAGCAGGCTTAACGGCGTCTGTCCGGACACAATTTAAATTAAAGATCCTCGCAAGTTATTTGAAACGTTCCCCATGTTGTTTGTTAAGAGCAGCAATAGACGGCGCATAACTGGCTGTGGGTCTACTTAGCTCTGGTGTTTGAGTCTATTCAGATGAACTCTCACATCGGTAAAAACTACCCTCCAGGAAACTGGTTGTACACAGACTAGAGAGTCTTCTAAACCAGTATAAAGACGTTAGGTTAAATCTATTTAAGGCAAGTTAAATGAAGTAAAGTTAATTAACTTAAGTTAAGTGAGAGGTAGAGAAAAAAACTAGAAGAAGATTGAAGGTAAGTGAATGTGATAGGAGCAGTGAGTAGGAAGAGCGGGAGAGAAAGAGAAGTGATGTATAGAGTGAACAAGATACAATTCAAGATTGAGAGACGGAAGGAGAGGGTCAGGAAGAGAGAGAGAAAGAAAAGAAGAATTGCTACAGATATCATTGCGCAGATTTTGTGATGGCCGCTTCGTAGGAAAACAATAGACTACCAGAGGTGCGGTTGTACAGAGGAATGTTAAGAAGCTCAGAGGTAGGTGATAGACTGGTCAACCTGTAAGACAAATATCTAGGATCAAGGGAGCTGATAACTTGTTATGTCTACAACCTCCATCCCTGCATGGAAAGTTGTGGGACAATGTCGGAAACCTTTAGCTGACTATTACCTTCGTTAGAGTCATCATAGAGAAAATAAGAACATATCGTGTTGGATAAGTTATCTAATTCATGGGTGTCTGTTTTGTGTTGTTGTCTACAGACGGATACAGCTCATGTAAGGCACGATCTCTGGTTTTGACAAACACAGATTTGTTGTTCTTGCCGTTGTTGTTGTTGGTGTTGTTGGTGTTGTTTTTGTTGGTGTTATTGTTGATGATGTTGTTGGTGTGGTTTTTGTTTTTGTTGTTGGTGTTGTTGGTGTTGATATTGTTGGTGTTGTTAGTGTTGTTTGTTGTTGTTTTTTTATTGGTGTTGTTGTTGGTGTTCTTGTTGTTGGTGCTGTTGTTGATTTTGGTGTTGTTGTTGTTGGTGTTGTTGTTGTTTTTGTTGTTGTTTTTAGTGTTGTTATTGTTGGTGATGTCTTTGTTGATTTGGTGATTGGTGTTGTTGTTGGTGTTGTTTTTGTTTTTGTTATTGGTGTTGTTGTTGATGATGTTGTTGGTGTTGTTTTTGTTTTTGTTGTTGGTGTTGTTGTTGTTAGTGTTGATATTGTTGGTGTTGTTAGTATTGTTTGTTGTTGTTTTTGTTATTGGTGTTGTTGTTGGTGTTCTTGTTGTTGGTGCTGTTGTTTTTGTTGTTGTTTTTGTTGTTGTTTTTAGTGCTGTTATTGTTGATGTTGTCTTTGTTGTATTGGTTATTGCTGTTGTTGTTGGTGTTGTTTTTGATGGTGTTGTTGATGTTTCTGGTGTTGTTTTTGTTGTTGTCATTGGTGTTGTTCATGTTGTTTTTGTTGTTGTTTTTTTGTGTTTTTGTTATTGGTGTTGTTTTTGTTGTTTTTGTTGTTGGTGTTGTTGTTGTTAGTGTTGTTGGTGTTGTTTTTTTGTGTTGGTGTTGTTGTTGTTGTATAATACCCACAATAAGTTGACTGTTTTGCGCGGCCCGAATAAGGCGTTAAGACAAGAGTTGTTATAGCTCTCCTCCCATCCCGAGCATGCGGATGAAGGTGGTCCTGAGGTCCTCCAAGCAGTTGTGCTATGCTTGGCTCCATCGGCGTGACGCTCATTACTAAAGGTATCAGATCGATCCACATCTCACCAGCCAGACTGCCATGAAAACAGTCTGTTTCCAGGGAACGCTACATGGAAGAGAGAAAGTGGTCTCGGTCAGTGTATTGTGCCTGCATGTCCTTAAAGATGAGCAAGTCAGTGTGAGCATCAAGTTAGTCTCAACATCGCTGTATCAAGCAAAGTATAAAAAACATGTTAGGTATAGTCAAATAACGTGTATTTATTTACTTACTGAATTATATATTGATTTATTTGTCTTTTTTATTTATTTATTTACTTATGTATTTATTTATTTACTTATTTTGTTATTTACTTATTTATTTACTTAATTATTTATTTATCTTTTTTATTTATTTATTTATTTACTTGTCTTTTTATTTAGTTATCTACTTACTTAGCTATTTATTTGCTTAACTATTTTTTAAGTTATATATGCTCACGTATTGATTTATTTATCAACTTGTGTATTTATTCATTTACTTAATTAGTTTCCTACTTTTTTACATACTTACTTAGGTACTTACTTAGATATTCATTGCTAAATTTCTTACTTACTATCTAATTTACATACTTACTTAAATAACTTACTTGCTGGTTTACTTATTTACCTGCCTACTTTGCTATAAAATTGTGCCGTTAGTTGATTTTCTTGAGTCAAATGTTTTTAGTCGGTTTTTGTAAGTCAGGGTTGTTGTAGGATTCTTGTTATGTCATTTATAAATCTACCACGAAGTCCATCTCTTGGCTGACAGCTATATATTCTTATGCTGTACGCCCACAGTTGGCCAGAATAGCTCAGACAATAGCGGCGCTTGCACGGCTTAACAAAATCTGGCAAGATAAACGGTTAGCACTATGCACGAAAATCAGAATAATGCGTACACTGGTCCTGTCAATATTCCTCTATGCTTGTGAGACATGGACAGTTACAGCTGACCTTCAGCGAAGGATACAGGCCTTGGAGATAGATGTTTTCGAAAACTTTTAAACGTCACGTTCAAAGATCGAGTTACAAATGAGGAAATACGAGATAGAATTACAACAGCAATAGGGTCTTTTGATGACCTCTTGGCAACTGTCAAAAGAAGGAAACTCGCTTGGTATAGTCACATATCGAGATCAAATGGTCTTGCGAATACGATCCTGCACGGAAAGGTGCAAGGCAGACGACGAAGAGACCGTCCCAAAAAAAAGGTGGGAGGACAACATAAAAGAATGGATCAATCTCCGACCAGAAGGGACACAGGCAGCGGCTGCTGACAGAGAAGTGTGCCGTGGTGTTGTCAGGATATCTTCATGTGTGCCCTAACGACCTCACCGGTTTCGAGATGACCTGGCCTGACGCCCAAAGTGGTAGCTGATCTGGTTGCATTCTCGTGAGATAACCGAATCAAAAACAACAACAAAATGGCCGCTTCAACTCCAGACGATGGGAGCCTAGGGTAATAAGGGTCAGGGAAATCCCGACGGCCTCTTTCGTGCTCCTGAAAATAGACTGAGTCACAGAAGTCTGGCCAAGGAGGTGAACCACTGCAACTCCCATAGAGGTGAGCTTGCTGACCAACACATTGCTCTACAGCCAGGAAGACACCGGCCCACCTTATCAAGTACGCCTTGGGATGTAAGACTATGGACTATTTGTATAGACTGCAGCAAGTTTTTTTTTCAAAGTACAACCGTCTACAAGAACAAAAGAACACAGCTACAAATGAAATTAAAAACAGGTCCAGATTACATATTAGGAAATATTATTTGGGATCAAGACGCTGAGCAGCGCATGAGCTGCAGTGGTCAGCGACCCATAGCTGACTGCTAGCGTCAGGGCCAGCGAACCAGAGCTGCAAAGACCCTTCTATACCTCCACGCGATGATCCTGGATAACAGGCTGCAGCAGGGCAGACTGGCTAAGGAGAAGGGATCGAAGAGTGAATGCTAACCCGGTACTCAAAAAATGCTTGCTGAAGTCGGATGTGTAGGACCGAAAGGTTCAAATATCGCAGTCAGGCTGTAAACTACGACACAACGCATTCCGTTCTCTGGACTACATTCTGCTACTTAAGCTCTTTCAGGGTTTGGTAGCGGGAATTGAGAACGAAAGCAGAAGAAGAAGAAGAAGGAAATGTTATTATAGTCAGAGAGGGGGTAATGCCTAGAATGCATTGCCACGGGAAATAGTGGGGACATGGTCAGCTAATGCATTCAAGAATACATTAGATAAACATAATTATTTTTAGATCAAGTGGAGTAGAAGAAACTGGTTGTATACACTCTGTAGAATCTTCTAGACCAGTATACATAGGTTAAGGTGAACCACTGCAACATGTGACAGCAAACCCGTCTAACATTAAACTCCTCAGCTCGAGTATCTTAGAAAAACAACATCACCGCACGCCGCTTAACCATGCAAATGGACGGGAAAAAGTACTTTCGGAGGTCCTGGGGGTCTGCGTCCATGACTTTTTATCTTCCATGACCGCTTTGGTATCCGATCTTTTTCGATTCTACAGATACGGCCAAACCACCAATCGGAAATGGACGGGAAAGTCACATGAAGTAAACTAGAAATATATGAATAAAGTGCGAATAAATAATTTTCCAATTTATCAGGAGAAAATGAGAATCGAAATAGATAGTGTTGTATATTATTGAGAAAAAAAATGTATTCTTGTTCCCTGACGAATTCCGTGTTTCATTTCGATTCTATTCCAGCCTGGTGCTTGAGTCATGTTTGATTAGGTGAGCAACCTTTGACCTTCGGTACCGCCACTGCTCGGATTAAGTTTACCTTTTTTTCAATTGTTGTTCGGGCAATAGCAGACTTTTTCTTGCTCACTGCAAGGCTATTCTGAGTGAGGTTCGAGATGGATGTGCGTCTATGGCAATCTACAGGATTATTCCTAGCGTCAGTTCTCATCCTGTCGTGCCTAGGGGGTCATGAACGTCCAACTATAGGACCTCCATTCTATGATTCAGAGGAGGTATCTACAGAATTTCCCGATGAGCAGTCTACGATAGTGATACCAAATGCTGCAGATACTTCGACCAGAACCCAAAAACCGGGCATGTCTGCGCTCCTGCATAACTTCGTGTTACGTTTCAAGAAAGATGGCCCAGAGACACGATCAAACGGATTAGATCGTATTCTAGATAACGAAGTCCTGACCACGCCCGTTGATGTAATATTAGGAGAAATCGTAACGGAAGAGTGCAGGCTGACTAAATTAACAGATATTAAAACGACGGGAGATCTAGCTCCGACAACAATAGAAAATACTGCAACAGACAATACGACAGTTGCTGAGACACCAATAACCACCCCAGCAGCTACACAATCGGCAATGAATACAACACTAACTACACCGACCACAACATCAGTGACTAGTACAACTTCTCCACCAACCACAACATCGGTGACAAATACAACTTCTCTACCGACCCCATCATCAGTGACCAGTACAACTTCTCCATCAAACACAACAATAAACAAATATACGTCAGAGCAATCAGAATACAAAAAAGGTCAAACAACAGAATCCAATGACGTCAATCTGAAATTTTTTGATGGCACAAATGATGATGGCTTTTTCGTAAATCCTCGCAGGAAGAAAAATGCCAAAGATATTAAAGACAAACCTCACAAGACCACAGATAAGCCCCCACCTGATGGGCGTTTCATGATCAATTATCACTTCTACGGTGGAGGACAGACGAGAATCGACTATTACTTTTCTGAGCGCGATGACAAAAGAAATTCATTCGGAAAAAAAAAAGAGCAAGTTAAGGAAATGTGATAAACAAAACATGTGAATAAAGTTATCTCAAACATAAAACTGCATACAAAAATACAAACCTCCTGTTACAAAACAATACAAAACGATTCATTCAAAATCTTCTGACAGCAAACTGAAATATCTGCCAACCGGAGATTTAAAAAAAAAAATTCCAATTATCTTTTTTTTTAACTTCAGCAAAAGAGAGGTGACTAACATTGGCCTCGGTCACATTGACGGCATGTAGCTTCTGACATCCGCGATCAATCGACTGATAACACAATCGTTGACCCTTACATCGTGTAGCACTTTTTTAACGACAGCAGAAAAGTTTCCCCACTTCTTAGATCCTTGGTCAATGACTAACATTGCAATCAGTGACAACCACACCAGGTAGTGTCTTTAATGGCGATATCAAACTCCCGCCACTTCTTAGATCCTTGGTCAGTGACTAACAATGCAATCAGTGACCACCACACCAGGTACTGTCCCTAATGCCGATATCAAACTCCCTCTACTTCACATGGTCCGTGGCCACCCTTGCTGTGGTTTCCGGCGATGAAAAACTGACATGCTGACTTCGATAGCGACCAAACTAGGGACATTTGATATAAGGAACAGTTGGTGTAAAGCACATTTGGTATAAGAGACATTTGGTGAAGTTGCGATTTGAAATACTGGACATTTGATACAGGAAACATTATATTTAATGGACATTT
The DNA here is from genome assembly GCA_036924085.1 of Ariolimax columbianus. Lineage (NCBI taxonomy): Eukaryota > Metazoa > Mollusca > Gastropoda > Stylommatophora > Arionidae > Ariolimax > Ariolimax columbianus. Next base: position 63,383,611 of record JAVGWX010000005.1, on the reverse strand, counting down.
CATATTGTGGACATTTTAAATTTGGGATAGGCTGAAACCAACAAGTTACGGCTTGTATGTTATTACAGTGCAGTTGATGAGGACATGTTTCTGTAGTTTATCACGTAGGGAGGGATCAGAAGTGTGTTATGTTATGTTATGTTGCGTTTGGTTTTCTAAGGTTATGTTATGTTAGGTCAGGTCAAGTAAAACTACGCTTTGTTATCCTATGTTTTTTTTATGTCATTTTACAGTTCTTGTATGGTGTGTCATGTTAGTTAAGATCAGGTTAGGTAAAATTATGCCTTGTTATGTTATGATATGTTATGCTATGTTAGGTAAGGTTAGGTTAGGTAAAACTATGTTTGCTATGCTTAGTTATGTGATGTGATGATGTATTATGTTATGTTTTGTTATGTTATGTTAAGTTACGTTATGCTAGGTTAAATTATGTTATGTTAGTTTGGATAAGGTCAGCTTTAGTTTGTGTAGGCTTATGTTATTTTATATTATATTGGGTTATATTAGGTTATGTTAGGTTAGATTAGATTAGGTTAGGTTGTGTTAGTTTAGGTAAGGTTATGTTACGTTATGTTATGTTAGGTTAAGTTAGGTTAGGTAAAACTTGTTTAGATTAGATTAGCTTAAGTTTGTTTAGGTTAAGTTATGTAAGGCTATTATGTTAGGTTATGTTAGGTTAGGTTTGGTTAGGTTAGATTGAGTCACGGTGTGTTATTTTTATGTTACGATGTGTTATGTTATGTTATGCTATTATGTTAGGTTATGTTAGTTTAGGTTAGGTTAAGTTAGGTTAGGTCAGATTGAGTTGGTGTTTTTGGTGTTGTGTTATGTTACGATGTGTTATGTTATGTTACGATGTGTTATGTTATGTTATGCTATATTATGTTGTGGCTCTTGTAATATCTACTCTGTCAATATTTAATTTCCTCTATTCAATCGTAATGTCCCGCAGCCATAGTTAATGTCCGGTCTATCCATATATAATGTTCCCCATCCACATTTAATGCTTCTTATCCAAATTTGTTGTCCCATATCCATAGTTAATGCCCCATATCTATATTTAATGTCCACCCTAACAATACTTAATGTCCCCTCTATTTAATACTAATTGTTCCCTCTATTCAATACTTAATGTCCCCTCAATTCAATACTTAATGTCCCCTATATTCAATACTTAATGTCCCCTCTATTCAATACTTAATGTCTTCTCTATTCCATACTTAATGTTTATTCTGTCCCTATTTTGTCCAGACCATCCATATTTAATGTCCCCTATCAACAAGAGTTGAATACCAGATGTGCTGTGATATCAATAATAAGTCCCATAGCCGAAACTGCCGTTGGTGATCAAGTATTCGAGACTTCATTGTACTAAGCCATAGCTTGCGTGAGGGGGGGGGGCGGGAGGGGGGGGGGGGGTTGGGCGGTTCCCTTCTTGCCATCTTTATTTGCCTATCCGTAGGTAAGGTATCTGTCTCGAGTCTCGGATGTCGAGTGTTCGAATCACTGTAGAGACCAATATTTTTTTTCACGTGGATCATCTGGTAAAAATTCCAGTGATCTCTAGGTAGTGAGATCGGATTCCCGTGTTCAGTGTCGAGCACGTTAAAAATTCCTTGGCAGTTGGAAATTGAAAAGAGCAGGCTTAACGGCGTCTGTCCGGACACAATTTAAATTAAAGATCCTCGCAAGTTATTTGAAACGTTCCCCAGGTTGTTTGTTAAGAGCAGCAATAGACGGCGCATAACTGGCTGCGGGTCTACTTAGCTCTGGTGTTTGAGTCTATTCAGATGAACTCTCACATCGGTAAAAACTACCCTCCAGGAAACTGGTTGTACACAAACTAGAGAGTCTTCTAAACCAGTATAAAGACGTTAGGTTAAATCTATTTAAGTCAAGTTAAATGAAGTAAAGTTAATTAAGTTAAGTTAAGTAAGAGGTAGAGAAAAAAACTAGAAGAAGATTGAAGGTAAGTGAATGTGATAGGAGCAGTGAGTAGGAAGAGCGGGAGAGAAAGAGAAGTGATGGATAGAGTGAACAAGATACAATTCAAGATTGAGAGACGGAAGGAGAGGGTCAGAGAGAAAAAGAAGAAATGCAGTCGAGAATCAAATTATACAGATTTCATTGCGCAGATTTTCTGATGGTCGCTTCGTAGGAAAACAACAGACTACCAGAGGTGCGGTTGTACAGAGGAATGTTAAGAAGCTCAAAGGTAGGTGATAGACTGGTCAGCCTGTAGGACAATTCAACTAGGAGCAGGAGAGCTGATAACTTGTTATGTCTACAACCTCCATCCCTGCATGGAAAGTTGTGTGACAATGTCGGAAACCGTGAGCTGACTATTACCTTCGCTAGAGTCATCATAGAGAAAATAAGAACATATCGTGTTGGATAAGTTATCTAATTCATGGGTGTCTGTTTTGTGTTGTTGTCTACAGACGGATACAGCTCATGTAAGGCACGATCTCTGGTTTTGACAAACACAGATTTGTTGCTCTTGCCGTTGTTGTTGTTGGTGTTGTTGGTGTTGTTTTTGTTGTTGTTATTGGTGTTGTTGTTGATGATGTTGTTGGTGTTGTTTTTGTTTTTGTTGTTGGTGTTGTTGGTGTTGTTTTTTTATTGGTGTTGTTGTTAGTGTTGTTGTTGGTGTTGTTGGTGTTGATATTGTTGGTGTTGTTTGTGTTGTTTGTTGTTGTTTTTTTATTGGTGTTGTTGTTGGTGTTCTTGTTGTTGTTTTTTTATTGGTGTTGTTGTTAGTGTTGTTTGTTGTTGTTCTTTTATTGGTGTTGTTGTTGGTGTTCTTGTTGTTGGTGCTGTTGTTTTTGTTGTTGATTTTGGTGTTGTTGTTGTTGTTTTTGTTGTTGTTTTTAGTGTTGTTATTGTTGGTGTTGTCTTTGTTGTTTTGGTGATTGGTGTTGTTGTTGGTGTTGTTTTTGTTTTTGTTATTGGTGTTGTTGTTGATGATGTTGTTGGTGTTGTTTTTGTTTTTGTTGTTGGTGTTGTTGTTGTTGGTGTTGATATTGTTGGTGTTGTTAGTATTGTTTGTTGTTGTTTTTGTTATTGGTGTTGTTGTTGGTGTTCTTGTTGTTGGTGCTGTTGTTTTTGTTGTTGTTTTTGTTGTTGTTTTTAGTGCTGTTATTGTTGATGTTGTCTTTGTTGTATTGGTTATTGCTGTTGTTGTTAGTGTTGTTTTTGATGGTGTTGTTGATGTTTCTGGTATTGTTGGTGTTGTTTTTGTTGTTGTCATTGGTGTTGTTGTTGGTGTTGTTCATGTTGTTTTTGTTGTTGTTTTTTTGTGTTTTTGTTATTGGTGTTGTTTTTGTTGTTTTTGTTGTTGGTGTTGTTGTTGTTAGTGTTGTTGGTGTTGTTTTTGTTGTTTTTGTTGATGGTGTTGTTGTTGGTGTTGTTTTTTTGTGTTGGTGTTGTTGTTGTTGTATAATACCCACAATAAGTTGACTGTTTTGCGCGGCCCGAATAAGGCGTTAAGACAAGAGTTGTTATAGCTCTCCTCCCATCCCGAGCGTGCGGATGAAGGTGGTCCTGCGGTCCTCCAAGCAGTTGTGCTATGCTTGGCTCCATCGGCGTGACGGTCATTACTAAAGGTATCAGATCGATCCACATCTCGCCAGCCAGACTGCCATGAAAACAGTCTGTTTCCAGGGAACGCTACATGGAAGAGAGAAAGTGGTCTCGGTCAGTGTATTGTGCCTGTATGTCCTTAAAGACGAGCAAGTCAGTGTGAGCATCAAGTTAGTCTCAACATCGCTGTATCAAGCAAAGTATAAAAAACATGTTAGGTATAGTCAAATAACGTGTATTTATTTACTTACTGAATTATATATTGATTTACTTGTCTTTTTTATTTATTTATTTACTTATGTATTTATTTATTTACTTATTTTGTTATTTACTTATTTATTTACTTACTTATTAATTTATCTTTTTTATTTATTTATTTATTTACTTGTCTTTTTATTTAGTTATTTACTTACTTAGCTATTTATTTGCTTAACTATGTTTTAAGTTATATATGCTCACGTATTGATTTATTTATCAACTTGTGTATTTATTCATTTACTTAATTATTTTCCTACTTTTTTACATACTTACTTAGGCACTTACTTAGATATTCATTGCTAAATTTCTTACTTACTATCTAATTTACATACTTACTTATATAACTTACTTGCTGGTTTACTTATTTACTTGCCTACTTTGCTATAAAATTGTGCCGTTAGTTGATTTTCTTGAGTCAAATGTTTTTAGTCGGTTTTTGTAAGTCAGGGTTGTTGTAGGATTCTTGTTATGTCATTTATAAATCTACCACGAAGTCCACCTCTTGGCTGACAGCTATATATTCTTATGCTGTACGCCCACAGTTGGCCAGAATAGCTCAGACAATAGCGGCGCTTGCACGGCTTAACAAAATCTGGCAAGATAAACGGTTAGCACTATGCACAAAAATCAGATTAATGCGTACACTGGTCCTGTCAATATTCCTCTATGCTTGTGAGACATGGACAGTTACAGCTGACCTTCAGCGAAGGATACAGGCCTTGGAGATAGATGTTTTCGAAAACTTTTAAACGTCACGTTCAAAGATCGAGTTACAAATGAGGAAATACGAGATAGAATTACAACAGCAATAGGGTCTTTTGATGACCTCTTGGCAACTGTCAAAAGAAGGAAACTCGCTTGGTATAGTCACATATCGAGATCAAATGGTCTTGCGAATACGATCCTGCACGGAAAGGTGCAAGGCAGACGACGAAGAGACCGTCCCCAAAAAAAGGTGGGAGGACAACATAAAAGAATGGATCAATCTCCGACCAGAAGGGACACAGGCAGCGGCTGCTGACAGAGAAGTGTGCCGTGGTGTTGTGAGGATGTCTTCATGTGTGCCCCAACGACCTCACCGGTTACGAGATGACCTGGCCTGACGCCCAAAGTGGTAGTTGATCTGGTTGCATTCTCGTGAGATAACCGAATCAAAAACCACAACAAAATGGCCGCTTCAACTCCAGACGATGGGAGCCTAGGGTAATAAGGGTCAGGGAAATCCCGACGGCCTCTTTCGTGCTCCTGGAAATAGACTGAGTCACAGAAGTCTGGCCAAGGAGGTGAACCACTGCAACTCCCATAGAGGTGAGCTTGCTGACCAACACATTGCTCTACAGCCAGGAAGACACCGGCCCACCTTATCAAGTACGCCTTGGGATGTAACACTATGGACTATTTGTATAGACTGCAGCAAGTTTTTTTTTCAAAGTACAACCGGCTACAAGAACAAAAGAACACAGCTACAAATGAAATTAAAAACAGGTCCAGATTACATATTAGGAAATAGTATTTGGGATCAAGACGCTGAGCAGCGCATGAGCTGCAGTGGTCAGCGACCCATAGCTGACTGCTAGCGTCAGGGCCAGCGAACCATAGCTGCAAAGACCCTTCTATACCTCCACGCGATGATCCTGGATAACAGGCTGCAGCAGGGCAGACTGGCTAAGGAGAAGGGATCGAAGAGGAAATGCTAACCCGGTACTCAAAAAATGCTTGCTGAAGTCGGATGTGTTGGACCGAAAGGTTCAAATATCGCAGTCAGGCTGTAAACTACGACACATCGCATTCCGTTCTCTGGACTACATTCTGCTACTTAAGCCCTTTCAGGGTTTGGTAGCGGGAATTGAGAACGAAAGCAGAAGAAGAAGAAGAAGGAAATGTTATTATAGTCAGAGAGGGGGTAATGCCTAGAATGCATTGCCACGGGAAATAGTGGGGACAGGGTCAGCTAATGCATTCAAGAATACATTAGATAAACATAATTATTTTTAGATCAAGTGGAGTAGAAGAAACTGGTTGTATACACTCTGTAGAATCTTCTAGACCAGTATACATAGGTTAAGGTGAACCACTGCAACATGTGACAGCAAACCCGTCTAACATTAAACTCCTCAGCTCGAGTATCTTAGAAAAAAAACAACACCGCACGCCGCTTAACCATGCAAATGGACGGGAAAAAGTACTTTCGGAGGTCCTGGGGGTCTGCGTCCATGACTTTTTATCTTCCATGACCGCTTTGGTATCCGATCTTTTTCGATTCTACAGATACGGCCAAACCACCAATCGGAAATGGACGGGAAAGTCAGATGAAGTAAACTAGAAATATATGAAGAAGTGCGAATAAATAATTTTCCAATTTATCAGGAGAAAATGAGAATCGAAATAGATAGTGTTGTATATTATTGAAATACAATTTTTGGGTGTTATTCTTGTTCCCTGACGAATTCCGTGTTTCATTTCGATTCTATTCCAGCCTGGTGCTTGAGTCATGTTTGATTAGGTGAGCAACCTTTGACCTTCGGTACCGCCACTGCTCGGATTAAGTTTACCTTTTTTTCAATTGTTGTTCGGGCAATAGCAGACTTTTTCTTGCTCACTGCAAGGCTATTCTGAGTGAGGTTCGAGATGGATGTGCGTCTATGGCAATCTACAGGATTATTCCTAGCGTCAGTTCTCATCCTGTCGTGCCTAGGGGGTCATGAACGTCCAACTATAGGTCCTCCATTCTATGATTCAGAGGAGTCATCTACAGAATTTCCCGATGAGCAGTCTACGATAGTGATATCAAATGCTGCAGATACTTCGACCAGAACCCAAAAACCGGGCATGTCTGCGCTCCTGCATAACTTCGTGTTACGTTTCAAGAAAGATGGCCCAGAGACACGATCAAACGGATTAGATCGTATTCTAGATAACGAAGTCCTGACCACGCCCGTTGATGTAATATTAGGAGAAATCGTAACGGAAGAGTGCTGGCTGTCTAAATCTACAGATATAGCAACGACGGGAGATCTAGCTCCGACAACAATAGAAAATACTGCAACAGACAATACGACAGTTGCTGAGACACCAATAACCACCCCAGCAGCTACACAATCGGCGATGAATACAACACTAACTACACCGACCACAACATCAGTGACTAGTACAACTTCTCCACCAACCACAACATCGGTGACAAATACAACTTCTCTACCGACCCCATCATCAGTGACCAGTACAACTTCTCCATCAAACACAACAATAAACAAATATACGTCAGAGCAATCAGAATACAAGAAAGGTCAAACAACAGAATCCAATGACGTCAATCTGAAATTTTTTGATGGCACAAATGATGATGGCTTTTTCGTAAATCCTCGAAGGAAGAAAAATGCCAAAGATATTAAAGACAAACCTCACAAGACCACAGATAAGTCCCCACCTGATGGGCGTTTCATGATCAATTATCACTTCTACGGTGGAGGACAGACGAGAATCGACTATTACTTTTCTGAGCGCGATGACAAAAGAAATTCATTCGGAAAAAAAAAAAGAGCAAGTTAAGGAAATGTGATAAACAAAACATGTGAATAAAGTTATCTCAAACATAAAACTGCATACAAAAATACAAACCTCCTGTTACAAAAGAATACAAAACGATTCATTCAAAATCTTCTGACAGCAAACTGAAATATCTGCCAACCGGAGATTTAAAAAAAAAAATTCCAATTATCTTTTTTTTAATTTCAGCAAAAGAGAGGTGACTAACATTCGCCTCGGTCACATTGACGGCATTTAGCTTCTGACATCCGCGATCAATCGACTGATAACACAATCGTTGACCCTTACATCGTGTAGCACTTTTTTAACGACAGCAGAAAAGTTTCCCCACTTCTTAGATCCTTGGTCAATGACTAACATTGCAATCAGTGACAACCACACCAGGTAGTGTCTTTAATGGCGATATCAAACTCCCGCCACTTCTTAGATCCTTGGTCAGTGACTAACAATGCAATCAGTGACCACCACACCAGGTACTGTCCCTAATGCCGATATCAAACTCCCTCTACTTCACATGGTCCGTGGCCACCCTTGCTGTGGTTTCCGGCGATGAAAAACTGACATGCTGACTTCGATAGCGACCAAACTAGGGACATTTGATATAAGGAACAGTTGGTGTAAAGCACATTTGGTATAAGAGACATTTGGTGAAGTTGCGATTTGAAATACTGGACATTTGATACAGGAAACATTATATTTAATGGACATTTCATATTGTGGACATTTTAAATTTGGGATAGGCTGAAACCAACAAGTTACGGCTTGTATGTTATTACAGTGCAGTTGATGAGGACATGTTTCTGTAGTTTATCACGTAGGGAGGGATCAGAAGTGTGTTATGTTATGTTATGTTGCGTTTGGTTTTCTAAGGTTATGTTATGTTAGGTCAGGTCAAGTAAAACTACGCTTTGTTATCCTATGTTTTTTTAATGTCATTTTACAGTTCTTGTATGGTGTGTCATGTTAGTTAAGATCAGGTTAGGTAAAATTATGCCTTGTTATGTTATGATATGTTATGCTATGTTAGGTAAGGTTAGGTTAGGTAAAACTATGTTTGCTATGCTTAGTTATGTGATGTGATGATGTATTATGTTATGTTTTGTTATGTTATGTTAAGTTACGTTATGCTAGGTTAAATTATGTTATGTTAGTTTGGATAAGGTCAGCTTTAGTTTGTGTAGGCGTATGTTATTTTATATTATATTGGGTTATATTAGGTTATGTTAGGTTAGATTAGATTAGGTTAGGTTGTGTTAGTTTAGGTAAGGTTATGTTACGTTATGTTATGTTAGGTTAAGTTAGGTTAGGTAAAACTTGTTTAGATTAGATTAGCTTAAGTTTGTTTAGGTTAAGTTATGTAAGGCTATTATGTTAGGTTATGTTAGGTTAGGTTTGGTTAGGTTAGATTGAGTCACGGTGTGTTATTTTTATGTTACGATGTGTTATGTTATGTTATGCTATTATGTTAGGTTATGTTAGTTTAGGTTAGGTTAAGTTAGGTTAGGTCAGATTGAGTTGGTGTTTTTGGTGTTGTGTTATGTTACGATGTGTTATGTTATGTTACGATGTGTTATGTTATGTTATGCTATATTATGTTGTGGCTCTTGTAATATCTACTCTGTCAATATTTAATTTCCTCTATTCAATCGTAATGTCCCGCAGCCATAGTTAATGTCCGCTCTATCCATATATAATGTTCCCCATCCACATTTAATGCTTCTTATCCATATTTGTTGTCCCATATCCATAGTTAATGCCCCATATCTATATTTAATGTCCACCCTAACAATACTTAATGTCCCGTCTATTTAATACTAATTGTTCCCTCTATTCAATACTTAATGTCCCCTCAATTCAATACTTAATGTCCCCTATATCCAATACTTAATGTCCCCTCTATTCAATACTTAATGTCTTCTCTATTCCATACTTAATGTTTATTATGTCCCTATTTTGTCCAGACCATCCATATGTAATGTCCCCTATCCGCAAGAGTTGAATACCAGACGTGATGTGATATCAATAACAAGTACAATTTTGTTTTCATGTGAATCTTTTGGTAAAAATTCTCCTGATCTCTGGGTAGTGAGATCGGATTCCCGTGTTCAGTGTCGATCACGTTAAAAATTCCTTGGCAGTTGGAAATTGAAAAGAGCAGGCTTGACAGCCTCTGTCCGGACACAATTCAAATTAAAGATCTACCCAAGTTCCCCACGTGGTTTGTTAAGAGCAGCAATAGACGGCGCCTAACTGGCTGCGAGTCTACTTAGCTCTAGTGTTTGAGTCTATTAAGATGGACTCGCACATCGGTAAAAACCACTTTCCAGGAAACTGGTTGTATACAGACTGTAGTCTTCTAAACCAGTATAAAGACGTTAAGTTAAGTCAAGTTAAATTAAGTAAAGATAAGTTAAGTAAGAGGTAGAGAAAAAACTAGAAGAAGATTGAGGGTAAGTGAATGTGATAGGAGGAGTGAGTAGGAAGAGCGGGAGAGAAAGAGAAGTGATGGATAGAGTGAACAATAGACAATTCAAGATTGAGAGACGGAAGGAGAGGGTCAGAGAGAAAAAAAATAAATGCAGTCGAGAATCAAATTATACAGATTTCATTGCGCAGATTTTCTGATGGTCGCTTCGTAGGAAAACAACAGACTACCAGAGGTGCGGTTGTACAGAGGAATGTTAAGAAGCTCAAAGGTAGGTGATAGACTGGTCAGCCTGTAGGACAATTCAACTAGGAGCAGGAGAGCTGATAACTTGTTATGTCTACAACCTCCATCCCTGCATGGAAAGTTGTGTGACAATGTCGGAAACCGTGAGCTGACTACTACCTTCGTTAGAGTCATCATAGAGAAAATAAGAACATATCGTGTTGGAATAGTTGTCTAATTCATGGGTGTCTGTTTTGTGTTGTTGTCTACAGACGGATACAGCTCATGTAAGGTACGATCTCTGGTTTTGACAAACACAGATTTGTTGTTGTTGCCGTTGTTGTTGGTGTTGTTTTTGTTGTTGGTATTGTTGTTGTTGTTGGTGTTGATATTGTTAGTGTTGTTAGTGTTGTTTGTTGCTGTTTTTGTTGTTAGTGTTGTTTGTTGCTGTTTTTGTTGTTGGTGTTGTTGTTGTTGGTGTTGATATTGTTAGTGTTGTTAGTGTTGTTTGTTGCTGTTTTTGTTGTTAGTGTTGTTTGTTGCTGTTTTTGTTGTTGGTGTTGTTGTTGGTGTTGATATTGTTAGTGTTGTTAGTGTTGTTAGTTGCTGTTTGTGTTGTTTTTGCTGTTGTTTTTAGTGTTGTTGTTGGTGCTGTTTTTGTTGTTTTTGTCATTGGTGTTGTGGTTGTTGGTGTTGTTTTTGTTGTTGTTATTGGTGTTGTTGTTGGTGTAGTTTTTTTTTTGTTATTGGTGTTGTTGTTAGTGTTGATGGTGTTGTTTTTGTTGTTGTTTTTTGGTGTTGTTGTTGTTTTGTTTTTTTGTTATTTGTGTTATTGTTGGTGGTGGTGTTGTTGGGGTTGTTTTTGTTGTTGTTATTGGTGTTGTTGTTCTTGTTATTGGTGTTGTTTTTGTTGTTATTGGTGTTGTTGGTGTTGTTGTTGTTGTTGTTTTTGTGGTTTTTGTTGGTATTGTTGTTGTTAGTGTTGATGGTGTTGTTTTTGTTGTTGTTTTTGGTGTTGTTGGTTGTTGGTGTTGTTGTTTAATACCCACAATGAGTAAGTTGACTGTTTTGTGTGGCCCGAAAAAGGCTTTTAGACAAGAGTTGTTATAGCTCTCCTCCCATCCCGAGCATGCGGATGAAGGTGGTCCTGAGGTCCTCCAAGCAGTTGTGCTATGCTTGGCTCCATCGGCGTGACGCTCATTACTAAAGGTATCAGATTGATCCACATCTCGCCAGCCAGACTGCCATGAAAACAGTCTGTTTCCAGGGAACGCTACATGGAAGAGAAAAAGTGGTCTCGGTCAGTGTATTGTGCCTGCATGTCCTTAAAGATGAGCAAGTCAGTGTGAGCATCAAGTTAGTCTCAACATCGCTGTATCAAGCAAAGTATAAAAAACATGTTATGTATAGTCAAAAAAGGTGCTGAAGCGAAACCAAAAGCGAAACCGACGTTACGACCAAAATGTTTTTTCAGGGACAACAAACTACAAAAATATGAGCTAACAAATCATTGAGGAAAGGATGAACACATAAAATAGAGATATGAACACATACAATAGAAGCATGAACACATACAATAGAGATACGAATACATAAAACAGAGATATGAACAAATAACATAGAAATATAAGCATATAAAATAGAGATGTAAACACATAACATACAGATATAAACACATAAAGTAGAGACATGAACACATAAAATAGAGATATATACACATAAAATTGAGATATAAACACATACATGAGTAAGAAAAGGTACTTAGCTAAATAGCACATAATAATCTATAACTGGTCACCTTGTCTGTGGACACGTCGGAAGTAAGATCTTCTTCTTCTTCCTCGTTCGTATTCATACTTTCTCTTCAATAACTCGAGGCTCCTTGTACCTCCGTACATCTTCAAGTGGAAGGACACTGGTTGTTGCCAAAGGCTACCTCTTTTCTCGGTATAAGATGGGCAGGACTGCAAAATATATTCTGCTGTCGTGGGAGCTATGCAGAAAGGTACAAAGGTCTGTAGTGCCAATCTTGAACGTATTGTATAGATAATATCTCAGTCTGTTGTGTCCTGTGCGTAGTGGGAGAGTGATCACCCGATCTCGTTTGGAGTGTCAATGGTAGGCACAAAAAGGTATTTGACAAAAAAGATACTTAGCTGGATAACACAAGTCTCCTCCCGTGTGGGTGGCCAGATAATAAATGAGAGACACTGGTGAGCAGACGTGACAAGACCAGGAGGGCGTAAGAATTGTAGGAAGACCACATACTGAATGCCTTCATTAATATCGCCGCCTCTACACAGTTTATTCCTTCAATAATACTACCCCTTTCCTTCATAAACTTCACGGTCTATCTAAGCCTTCTCTAGTCACCATAAAGTTGATATCGGGAGAAAGTCATGCTGCCACTCTGCTGCTCTCATGGACACGAGATACCTAAAGAACACGTTAACTAGTTCTCCTTTCAGCCACACATCGCGTCTGGCGTTTAATCTCTTAAATAAACGATAATTGAGTCTGTCGTGGCCAGTTTACAGTCTGAATATTTACTGAAACTACGAAACGTAGTGCCTCCCCCAGAACTGTCAGTAGAACAACATGAATGATTAGCAACCAATTTTTACAAGGAATCAAAAGATTAAGGTGCAAGAAGAAGTGACATTAACTTACAGATTGTTTCAGCCACTTACTCTGTCCATGCTTTCTTCCATTAACTTGTCTGTCCACAAACAAGAGAGGATATGCTTGCGTGTAACTGGAGCCGTTGTCCGGGAATACTCAGTTCTAGCCCTTGCTGCTGACTTTGGATTCGACTAATCCCGTAATGTGTGAAAAGGTAACCGAAGACAGATCTGAGATCGGCGAGGGAGCAGATTTGGTGCTGACTTTCTTTGGTAGGGGCAAGTGTAAACAGAGGTGTGGGTTACGGACGGGCGTCAGAGTTTGGGCAGAGGGGAGTCACTAGGTTTTTGTCTGGACAGAGTGGAATCATCACTAGGTTTTGTCTGGACAGAGTGGAGTCATTAGATTGTAATCTGGACAGAGTGGAGTTACTTGATTTTAATTTAGACAGAGTGGAGTCATCACTAGGTTTTAGTCTAGACAGAGTGGAGTTACTTGGTTTTTGTTTGGATAGAGTGGAGTTACTTGGTTTTTGTTTAGATAGAGTGGAGTCACTAGGTTTTAGTCTGAACAGAGTGGAGACATCTCTAGGATTTAGTCTGGACAGAGTGGAGCCATCACTAGGTTTTAGCCTGGACAGATTGCAATTACTAGATTTTAGTCTGGACAGAGTGGAGCTATCACTAGGTTTTAGCCTGGACAGAGTGGAGTCATCTCTAGGATTTAGTCTGTTAGTCTGGACAGAGTAGAGTCATCTCTAGGATTTAGTCTGGACAGAGTGGAGCCATCACTAGGTTTTAGTCTGGACAGAGTGGAGCCATCACTAGGTTTTAGTCTGGACAGAGTGGAGTCATCACTAGGTTTTAGTCTGGACAGAGTGGAGCCATCACTAGGTTTTAGTCTGGACAGAGTGGAGCCATCACTAGGTTTTAGTCTGGACAGAGTGGAGTCATCACTATGTTTTAGGTTTTAGTCTGGACAGAGTGGAGCCATCACTAGGTTTTAGTCTGGACAGAGTGGAGTCATCACTAGGTTTTAGTCTGGACAGAGTGGAGCCATCACTATGTTTTAGGTTTTAGTCTGGACAGAGTGTAGTCATCACTATGTTCTAAGTTTTAGTCTGAACAGAGTGGAGTCATCACTAGGATTTAGTCTGGACAGAATGGAGTCATCACTAGGATTTAGTCTGGACAGAGTGGAGTCATCACTAGGATTTAGTCTGGACAGAGTGGAGTCATCACTAGGATTTAGTCTGGACAGAGTGGAGTCATCACTAGGATTTAGTCTGGACAGAGTGGAGTCATCACTAGGTTTTAGTCTGGACAGAGTGGAGCCTCATTAGGTTTTAGTCTGGACAAAGTGGAGTCATCATTAGGTTTTAGTCTGGACAGAGTGGAGTCATCACTAGGGTTTAGTCTGGACACAGTGGAGCCATCACTAGGTTTTAGCCTGGACAGAGTGGAGCCATCACTAGGTTTTAGTCTGGACAGAGTGGAGTCATCACTAGGTTTTAGTCTGGACAGAGTGAAGTCATCACTAGGTTTTAGTCTGGACAGAGTGGAGACATCACTAGGTTTTAGTCTGGACAGAGTGGAGATATCACTAGGTTTTAGTCTGGACAGAGTGAAGTAATTAGGTTTTAGTCGGGACAAAGTGGAATAATTAGGTTTTAGTCCGGGTTCATTGGTCTCTAAGTTTCCAGAAAGCAATGTGTATGGGGGAGGGTACTGTGTGGTGGTAGCCTTGTTACGTGGCCAAACCATTTTAGTCGCTGTCATTTAATGTAGTCCAACACTGGTGTTGTTCCCACCAGTCTCCTGATGTCCCCGTTTCTGATCATGTCTGTCCTTGTTACATCAAATATTTTTCACAGACATTTCATTTCTGTTTCAACGGTTTGTAGTTTTTAATTTGATGTTAGTGTCCAGTTTTGACATTGGTCGCATAGCGCCGGGATGAAAATCGTGTTAAATAAAGCTTTTTTTTTTCTTTTTTTTTTCTTTTTTTTTTGTAGTTTTTGTCACGTACTTGCATTTAAGTATTCGTTTTAATTGTCCATTGATCTCATTCGCCTGATTGCATCTTTGTTGGATTTGAGGTTACTACCACGAGTCAAAGGCCGAGTAGACTATTTTGTATAACACACAAATATTTATTGGCTATCTTTCATCAGATACTTCCTGTATGAATATCAGGATTCCAGCATCCCGGTCTTTCTCTCTTTCTCGTTCCTGTGGCTCTTACCTTGAGTATAATGTTGGGTAAGGGGTCGCTGTGGTCAAGAGGTAAGGTACTCGCCTCTCAAAGCGACGAACGGAAAGGATGGGCGATCGAGTACCGCACATTTCAAGCGGCCCTTGGTCTCAATGGATGTGGGACCAGAGGGCGTGGATCTTGTTGTCTCCAGTTGTCGTGCCACTGGTCTAAGGTAGCTCGAGAACAGAGAGTGAGGTTGATGACCAGCGCAGAGTCTTCCTCAATCTAAATGTAGCGCGAGCTGCATCATCAAGACAAACCCGCCTGATGATATCACCCTCATCACCTGCTTGCGACGGGCAACTAACTTGTTTTAGATGTTGGGCTGCCAAATTGATCTTGACCAATGAGAATACCTTTGGGACGTCTACTCTGACGGACGGGCCGACACTAAAATGGCAACACCAGACATTTTACTGGCCATGAGGATTTATTTATCACAATTTAGAAAAACACTAAAACTACGGTGGGACGGCGTGGACTAGTGGTTAAGTGACACGGCTCACAATCCGAATGTGCTGGGTTCGATCCCCATCACAGCACCGGCCGTTACCCAGTGGAAGCAAACCCTTAGAAAATGCAGGAGGAAGCAGAGCCTTGCATGAAATGCATGCTGAAGTTGGATGCACTCGGCCGACAGGCGCAAAATAAAAACGACAGTGCAACGCACACTTGGGAATTACAGAAATAAGGCTAAGGCATATATAAAACAACATTAAATTTGTTTTAAGTAACACTACGCACACACATAAAAAGCAAAGAGATCTCCAAACAATCGATTATAAATTTTCAAACACTTCTTTCATTTTTATGTTTTTTTAAATAAATTTCACCTCAACTAAAGTTGGTTGGAGGGAGAAGCATTCAGGGTCAGGTGAAAAATATGAATTAAGACGTTATTCTTTGTCGTCGTTTATGCTACTGGAAATAGACTGTCATAGCAGTCTGACCAGCCAGGTGGGGATCGACACTGTCATCCCCATAGTGGTGAGCTTACTGAGGAGTCGCAAGCAGACTCGCCTTCCATGGAGCTATAAAGTAGCAAATACACTCATAAAATGTTTGGTGGGGATGGAATGGAGAAATCAGTTCAACGAATACAAGCCAGAAAAAAGACAGAGTAGACCAACTTAGCAGAATGGACAGACAAAGAACTTCAAACTCAAAAACAGGACATTGCAGACTCAAGGACCATCGTAACAGAATGGGTCTCATAGACACCGTCACGAGCGATTGTGGAACACCCAAACAAACACCAGAACATATCCCACAGGACTGTCTCACTTATACAAACTAAAGGGAGGCAATCTGGCCCGGGGCATTGAGCGTGCTCAGAAAGTTGTGGGGGACCGGCGAAGACCTGAAATGCACAGTCTCTTTCGCGAACCTCACCGGACGAATCATAGCATTAGTTGATCGAGAAAGAAGAACTGAGGAGTCTCGTACTGCACTACAGTCAGGATAATCCCGTTCAAGTAAACAAATGATTATAAGAAGAGCCATTGTAACCTGCCACGAAGGAAACTTTCAAAAAACTAAACTTCGCACAAATAGTTTCAAACAACATAGCTGGGATCAAGATGCTGAGCAGCGTATGAGCTGCAGTGGTCAGCGACCCATAGCTGACTGCTAGCGTCAGGGTCAGTGAACCAGAGCTGCCAAAACCCTTCTACACCTCCACGCGGTGATCCTGGATAACAGGCTGCAGCAGGGAAGACTGGCTAAGGAGAAGGGATTGAAGAGGGAATGCTAACCCGGTACTCAAAAAATGCTTACTGAAGTCGGATGTGTTGGACCGAAAGGTTCAAATATCGCAGTCAAGCTGTAAACTACGACACAACGCATTCCGTTCTCTGTACTACATTCTGCTCTTAAGTCCTTTCAGGGTTTGGTAGCGGGACATTGAGAACGAAAGAAGCCAAGCCAAGCCAAACAACATAGCTCAAGTGAGACCAGCCAGACATTTCTAACAATTCAAGCCAGAAAGCTGGAATTTGGAGTAAACATGCAAATATGGCAACACTGGTCATGAGTTGGCGCTCAAGTATACAGATCTCAGCCGATTTCAACATACCGGAGATCGAAATCACTTCATGGTAAGTTTCAATGGACAGCTCATGGATTGTACACGGAATGAACACTTCTCCACGTACACAAAAGATTGGCAAAACTGACGTGGTAAAACACATTAACAAACAGATACACACGCACCAATACAATAGCCAGTACGCAAAAATTACAGATACACACAAACATTCTTGTGGAACTATGACTCTAGTCCGTTAAGGCACAACATACTGACCAGGACGTCGCGTCAGAGTCGGGCACAATATACTGACCAAAACCACTATCTCTCTTCCGTGTACAGTTCCCTTGAAACAGGGTGTTTTCAAAGCAATCTGGCTGACGAGATGTGGATCAACTTGATCCCCGAAGTAGTGAGCGTTACGTAGATGAATCCAAACATAGCACAGCCGCCTGGAGGACCGCAGTTCACCTGTATCAGCACGCTCAGATTGTGAGGAAAGCTACTACAACCCGTCCCTTAACGCCCTTTTCCCGGCGCACAAAAGAGGAAACATCCTCATTATGGTCATTAAACAACAACAACAACAACAACAACACAAGCATCCACACACTGACCATTACGTCCTGATATAAAACGAAAGACGAAGCTCTCCGATTGAAAGGTAAGTGCCTTCGCCAGAAGAATCCAGAAATGGAAGCCTGTTATCAAACAAAAAGTGGATGTGACATGATTTGAACATGGTGCCCTAGGTGACCACATTGTGGCTTGCAGTCCAGAGAGAACTCTTTAAACATAAGCAAGGTGAAAGCTGCCATGGTGCGAGTTTTTGGAAGTTAAACAATTTCAATTACTTCTTCTTACTCTTCTTCTTCTTCTTCTTCTTCTTTTTCGTAAACGTCTTTTTTTCTTCAATGTCTTTTCTTCTTCTTCATCGTCGAAATCTGTGTTCTTCCTCCTCTTGCTATACTTCATTTTTTTCATCTGTTTTTGTCTTCTACTTCTTCTTTTTTCTTCATTATCCTCTTCTTCATCTTCATCTTCTTCTTGGTCTTGCTATTATTCCTCTTATTAATCCTCTTATTTTTCGTCTTCTTCTTCTTCGTTTAGTTATTTTTCTTCTTGTTCTTCATCCTCTTCTTCATCTTCGTCTTCTTCTTTCTGTTCTTAATTTTTTTCTTCTTCCTCCTCTTCCTCATTTTCTTCTTCAACGTCTTCTTTTCTTCTTATTCTACCTTCTTCTTCTTTTTCGTTGTTTTACTTCTTCTTTTCTTCTTTGTCTTCTTCTTCTTCACATCTTCATCATCACCATCTTCTTCTTTGCCTTATCTTCTGATCCCAGGGACAACAACCTACTCACCGTAGTATTAACGGTATATTAATTTAGATATCGCTTCTGGAGGTCACTTTTATGTTAAGAAAATGTATTCACTACCGGAAACATTTTGGTACGTGTGCATAACAGGTGTTGGAAAGTCTTCAACCCTATCAAACTTTTAAATGTCTTCATACTGAAGTCTCTTGTGTTCTCTTATTGAATGGTACGTGCCGTGTATGTTGTGTTATCAAGTTTTCTTCCAGACTCAAAAGTTTGCTTCCCACTAAGTCGGATTCTGGTCTGTGTTAATGGCGGGGTGTTTAGTAACATGAATTGCATAGCTTTCTTCTTCATAAGATTTAGCCTGCACTGATTTCCGCTCCTGGTGGCACGCTCTCAGCATCAGTATGGCAGGAGTACTGCACTCGTCTATATCACACGCAAAGAATACTTGCCCAAAGAGTGTCTCTCTTTTCATCCTTCAGATAATGGTATGTGATGGAATGTTATGCCGTTCGGAGGGAGGGGGTGGGGGCGGGGGTGGGGGGTTCAAATGGAGATGTTATGCGAAGTTGTTCTATATTGTGCCCTGTTTTAGAGATACTATGAGATGTTTTGGGATGTTATGTCATGTTATTTTAGATGTTATGAGAGGTTTCGGGATATTATGCGATGTTTTGGGATGTTATGCGATGTTGTGCTGCTTTAGTAATGCTATGAGATGTTTTGGGATGTTGTGCGATGTTTTAGAGATCTTATGTAATGTTTTCGGATGTTGTGCTATGTTTTTGTGGGTATTTTGTGATTCTGTTGGATGTTATGCGATGTTGTGTGATGTTTTGTGATGTTATGTAATGTTTTGGAGTATTGTGTGATGGTTTGGGATATTATGAGATTGTGTTGTGATGTGATGTTTAAGTTATGTCATTTTAAGCATAACACATCACTGCACCCCGGCAGACCCAGAGATTCTAGAATCCCAATCCTTGGATAGGTATCTGAATTGTTTAAATAGCTCACTGGTCGTATACGTCTATGTTCAGCCCTGCTAAGTTCTACTTCCGACTGCTTTCATATTGTGTGTGTTTTTGTAACCCCCGTCTTGTGAAAACTCAATAAGGGTTACAGGAAGCCCTTTCAACAATTTGTATAAACGACAATTAACAACAACAGCAAGAATGCACATGCAGAAAGCATCAGACATGAATGTTCACTCATCTCCAACCTCTGGCGTAGCCTGCCAGAAGTTGGCTCGGCGTTTTGCAGACAGTGGGGGGAGTTCGAGACACGCTACAAATCGTCAGCTGTCGGTTAGTTCCGTAAACCCAAGTATTAGTTCAAGATAAGATCAAGGGAGATAGCTCGCTCTAGCAAATTGACTGTGATTTTACGAGGAATAATTGAGGATTTGGGAGCTCTGGATTTTCCTTCTACTCAACGGGATGTGCCATGGGCCGAGAGGAAACCCTTTAAGTACGTGAGTACCTGCACAGCCTATTCGATTCTTCAGTGGCACTAGTTTGAATGCTAAGTTGATAATAGTGTAAACAAACAGAGCTGAGACACCACGTCGGGACAGAAATCGTAAATGAAACCCACGTTACGAACAAAAGTCTTCACCGGGATCAAAGAATATACCAAACGGAAACATCTAATAATTCATAATCAAAATAATTACTTGGTTTTTTTCTCATTAACTGGTACACTACTACGTAAAGAAAAAAACGAAACGCAAAAAGGAAACGAAACATAAAACATAACAATATTAAATTTCATTCCAAATTCATGTTTGCACCGTCTGAAAGAGGATAGTTCATATGACTAGGAATATATGAAACGTACAAACGTTAAAAATGGTTATTGTGTTTTATCAACCAATTTCCATTTTTCACACCAACTTTCTGCTTTTATTCTGTTTTGGTGCACCTCCGAAATATTCGATAACCGCCGTGCAGAATTATCTGGTGGCTCTCATTTCTTGGTAAATCCAAGATTTCCATTGCTTTTATGGGTCTAATTGAAAAAAACAGCATTGCACTTACTAAAGGAGATATTCTTCTTCTTTGTTTCTTTGCGTTCAGGATCTTTTGGCCATGCTATATCTGCAGGCCAGTCGCCATGATGAAGTCTGTAGTCTTCACCAGGTCGGAGCGGCTGCCCCACAGCTTTTGTCTCAGCTCGGCACCCTCTGGCCAGGTCTGGTTTCTCATTTCTCTATAGATTGGTCATTCCTGTAGAATATGCTCAGGGTTCTGGCATCCTGTTCCACATGGGCACTCATCGGTGTGTGAGATCTTCAGTCGGTAAAGATATTCTAGTAGTCTGCAGTGTCCAGTTCTCAGGCGAAATAAGGTAGTTTGTTGATTTCTTTTGAGTTAGTGAACTGGGTCTGGTGTACTGCTTATGTTTCTGTCTTCTCTCCATTGGTGTATATACTGATTTCTGATGATGTTTTTGATTTCTCTGTATGGTACTCGATGATTAAATTGTGCCTTTTTGCTGTCATCTTTTGCCAGAGCATCAGCTCTCTCGTTTTCCGTGAATCTGCAATGGGAGGGTAGCCACTGGAGCGATATTGTTGAGGATCTCTGGAGTTTTCCCAGTTCTGCTCTGATCTCTGATAACAGTGCTTCGTTGTTTGTTTTTTGTATTGTCTCTAATAGTACTAAAGGAAATATAAAAATTCGGACGGGAATATTTATGCGAATACCGGAAGTAACGTTTCTATGGAGAGCTTTACCATTGACTTTCCACCTTATATAATAGTGTACCAAATCACTTAAAATTGGAGATATATTTACCTAAACAATTTATTGTTCACTTCAAGTTGATATTACTGCTGCAGCATATTACTGCTGTCTTGTAACTTTCCCAACAATCGTGTTCATTCACTTACTTCAATCTATTTACTTTAATCCTCTTGAGTATATCCATAACCTGGACTACACATACATTGTGATTAATACACCACCAATCGTTGTTTGTCGTTCTTGTTATGGTGTGTTATGTGTTTTTTGTTTGTGTTATGTGTTTTTTGTTTGTGTTATGTGTTTTTTGTTTGTGTTATGTGTTTTTTGTTTATAATAAATATATTCTAAATGTTGTTATAGCCGCGGGGTGGGGTTGAGGGTGAAATCTCAACCCCAACAAAATGATCCCTAGGCGTGCGTCTCATATAGCCTCAGACAACAAAGTTCATTTCCTGACTTATTTTGACTAACAGGAGAAGGGGTGGAAGGCGATGAACTGACACCTTAAAACTAGTAGTTTCGAGCAGATGGGACACCAAAGCCTAGGAAGGTAGCTCATCTAGGAGAAGGAAAACTATGATTTTAAACTATCTGGAGCCTTGTAGATAAGATACTGGCATATTTTGTCCGGTTTTGTCAGATGTCTGTGCAACCTGTTTTCTGATAACTCTGAGAGCTGGTCAGCGTCTGCCAGACCTGACAACCGACAATGTGCGGAAACGCACACACAAGAGGATACAATGCCTTATCTTAGAGCGAGGAAAGGCAACCTCAGCTGAGTTTTGTGGCAGGGCAGACCAAGCCCTTAGCCTTTGTGGCGACTGGGCTAGGAGAGAATTCCCGACAGTCGAACAGATAGAGCATTGTCCTGCTGATTCGACAGCTTCTGCAGCTTGCCTTGTTCCAAGTGTATTGGTAGCACCTTTCCCTTGGAGCAAACAAGGCCGACCGAGAGAGCCACCATACTGCATGGACAACACATGCCCTTTATATTTCTGCCCGGCTTTGTGTTAATACATAATTACTATCGTCTGGCAAGGCGAAAAGAGCCAATGATGTTGAATTGTGTGATCATGTCTAAGGTATTTTGGTTGTGAGGTAGTTTCGATGTTAAACTGCTAAATGCCTCATTGTGTTAGAAGTCCATTGTGGTCGCTGTAGTCAAGAGGTTAAGGCACTCGTCTCTCACAGTGATGAACGGAAACGGTGGGCGATCGAATTTCGCAAGTTTCAAGCGACACCTGGTCTCACGGGAGGAAAGACCAAAGTGCCTGCATCTTGAGTTACCTCCTGTCGTCTTGACCAATAATCTTGTCATTGATCCAAGGTAAGTTAGGACAAGACTGAGATTGTTGACCAGCGCATTCACTCCCTCAATATAATCAAAATACCGCGCACATCACATTATTAAGGCAAACCCGTCTGATGTTGTGGCCATCCTCGCTTGCGATGGGCAATCATTTTTTTTTTAACAGACCAGTGTCTCACGATGTTAAATCCGCCAGTACCTGGGATGGTAAACTGTCCATTAGCTCGAGACATTAAACTGTCCATTAGCTCGTGATGTTAAACTGTCCATTAGCTCGAGACATTAAACTGTCCATTAGCTCGTGATGTTAAACTGTCCATTAGCTCGTGATGTTAAACTGTCCATTAGTTCGTGATGTTAAACTGTCCATTAGCTCGTGATTTTAGACTGTCCAGTAACTTGGGATGTTAAATTGGCCATTAGCTTGTGATGTTAAACTGTCCATTAGCTCGTGATGTTAAACTGGCCATTAGCTCGTGATGTTAAACTGGCCATTAGCTCGTGATGTTAAACTGTCCATTAGCTCGTGATGTTAAACTGGCCATTAGCTTCTGATATTAAACTGTCCATTAGCTCGTGATGTTAAACTGTCCAGTAACTTGGGATGTTGAATTGGCAATTAGCTTGTGATGTTACTGCCCATTAGCTTGTGATGTTAAACTGTCCATTAGCTCGTGATGTTAGACTGTCCATTAGCTCGTGATGTTAAACTGTCCATTAGCTTGTGATGTTAAACTGCCCATTAGCTCGTGATGTTAAACTGCCCATTAGCTCGTGATGTTAAACTGCCCATTAGCTCGAGACATTAAACAGTCCAGTAACTTGGGAAGTTAAACTGTCCATTAGCTCGAGACATTAAACTGTCCATTAGCTCGTGATGTTAAACTGGCCATTAGCTGTGATGTTAAACTGTCCATTAGCTCGTGATGTTAAACTGTCCATTAGCTCGTGATGTTAAACTGGCCATTAGCTTGTGATATTAAACGGTCCATTAGCTCGTGATGTTAAGCTGTCCAGAAATTTGGGATGTTAAATTCACCATTAGCTTGTAATCTTAAACTGTCCATTACCTCGTGATGTTAAACTTCTCATTAGCTTTTGATGTTAAACTGTCCATTAGCTCGTGATGTTAAACTGTCCATTAGCTTGTGATGTTAAACTGCCCATTAGCTCGGGATGTTAAACTGTCCATTAGCTCGTGATGTTAAACTGTCCATTAGCTTGTGATGTTAAACTGCCCATTAGCTCGTGATGTTAAACTGCCCATTAGCTCGTGATGTTAAACTGGCAATTAGCTTGTGATGTTAAACTGGCCATTAGCTTGTGATGTTAAACTGTCCATTAGCTCGTGATGTTAAACTGGCCATTAGTTCGTGATGTTAAACTGGCCATTAGCTCGTGATGTTAAACTGTCCATTAGCTCGTGATGTTAAACTGGCCATTAACTCGTGATATTAAACTGTCCATTATCTCGTGATGTTAAACTGTCCAGCAACTTGGGATGTTAAATTGGCCATTAGCTTGTGATCTTAAACTGTCCATTACCTCGTGATGTTAAACTGCCGATTAGCTTTTGATGTTAAACTGTCCATTAGCTCGTGATGTTAAGCTGTCCAGTAACGTGGGATGTTAAATTGGCCATTAGCTTGTGATGTTAAAATGTCCATTAGCTCGTGATGTTAAACTGTCTATTAGCTCGAGATGTTAAACTGTCCATTAGCTCGTGATGTTAAACTGTCCATTAGCTCGTGATGTTAAACTGTCCATTAGCTCGTTTATGTTAGACTGTCCAGTAACTTGGGATGTTAAACTGTCCAATAGATTGTGATGTTAAACTGTTCATTAGCTCGTGATGTTAAACTGGCCATTAGCTTGTGATGTTAAACTGGCCATTAGCTTGTGATGTAAAACTAGCCACTAGCTTGGGATGTTAAACTGTCTAGTAACTTGTGATGTTTCCTATTATTGTCATCGTTCAGTCGTAGATAACCGCATACATTTACCTTGTCTTGCCGCCAGCCATTTTATCCTTCACAGAAATGTTGGACAAGGACATACAGTCACTCTGCTCATCTAGTGGAGTCGGCGAACTTCTGGAACATGGTTTATAGTTTATCTTACCAGTGTCTCTCCAACAAACACACTCATACACATATTTACACACACACACACACACATACACTATGTCCTATATATACACACACATACACACGCCCACACACACACATACACGCCCGCGCGCACGCGTGCACACAACCACGTATTCACGAAAGTATATACACAGTCTCACACACAAAGGTTTGACTGTCCCATATTCAAACATCCCAGCCGCACATCTCAGCCTCATATCCCAGCTACACATCCCAGCCTCACATTACAGCCTCTTATCCCAGTCTCACGTGAAAGTCTCATATCCCAGTATCCCATCAAAGCCTCATATCACAGCCTCACATTTCAGACTCACATTCCAGTCTTACATACTAGTCTCTCATCCCAGTCTCACATCCCAGTCTCACATCAAAGTGTCACATCCCAGACATACATACCAGCCTTACTTCGAATCCTTGTATCCATTTCACACATTCCAGACTCACATAAAAGCCGCATATAACCAGCTGTAACAAAATATGGACGACAGGAAACTGGCCGGACTTATGGACGAAATCTATAGTTATACCGCTACATAAGTCTGGAAACCTAAAGCTGTGCCAAAATTACAGAACAATAAGCCTCATTAGCCACCCTAGCAAGGTCATGCTTAAATTAATCCTCGACCGATTGAAACCCCAAGCAGAGAACATTATTGCCGAGGAGCAAGCAGGGTTCAGACAGGGAAGAAGCACTACAGAACAGATATTTAATTTAAGGCTGCTAAGCGAGAAATATCTAGAACAGCAGCAAACACTGTATCATGTGTTTGTGGATTTTAAGAACGCGTTTGATAGGGTATGGCATAAAGCGTTTTGGGCAACCATGAGGATGTATAATATCAATGGAAATATTATAACGGTCCTTGAACACCTGTATAACAAGGCGTCTAGTGCAGTTCTTGTGAATGGGAGGCGAGGAGACTGGTTTCGCACATCAGTTGGTGTGAGACAGGGGTGTACACTCTCTCCAACTCTTTTCAATATATTCATTGAAGGAATTATGAGTGAGGCACTTGGAGGTCACGTTGGTACTGTCAAGATAGGGGGCCGAACGATTACTAACCTTCGTTTTGCAGATGATATCGACGAGTTGGCGGGTTCAGAAGCAGAACTCCAGGAATGGGTCAGAAGGCTCGATGAAACAGCTCTTGACTATGGTATGGAGATAAACACTGGAAAGACAAAACTAATGACAAACAACGCTACGGGCTTCAACAGCAAGATAAAAGCAAACGGTCAAGAACTCGAAGTAGTTGACCGTTTTAAATATCTTGGGTCGATTGTCAGTGATGAAGGATCAAAAAGAGATGGGGAGACAACATAAAAGAATGGACCAGTCTCCGACCAGAAGAGTCACAGGCAGCGGCTTCTGACAGAGAGGGATGGCGTGGAGTTGTGAGGATGTCTTCATGTGTGCCCCAACGACCTTACCGGTTACGGGATGACCTGATCTGACCTGATAACCAGCATCGTATCAAAGGCTAATTATCCAGCCTCCAATCAAATGCATATATCCCAAACTCATATGACAGCCACTTGATTTTTGATTCTAGGAACCATCATCATCACACAGGGGCCATCTCCATCCAAGCAGCCAGCCAAGCGTATGTATACTCAGACCCAGTCAGGTGTTGATTTCGTGTTCTTCGCATCTTTCCAGACAGAACACACTTTCTCCCCTCTCCCTAGTCACTCCAAAATCTATTATCTTCTGCACATATGCATTTTCGCGACCCTCTGTCTCTTTATCATTCTGTAGATTGTCCATGACTGCCCTTATCAACTCAGCCCTGTCTCTCGTCAACACCGCGTTGTTCACCCCAGCTTTTCCCGACACTGTTTCAGCTCTTTCGTTGCCCCCAGACGCCTGCATGTCCCAGGCAGTAGATCCATGTGACACCTTGTATTCTAGAGTTGTCCAGAAGAGATGCCCACTCCCTTCTTAGCATAGACCGTTCTATCTTACAGAGCATGCACTGCGAGTCTCACAGTATCACTGCGTGTATCACCGGCTGCGGCACCAACCAAGTCAGGGCCGCTGTTACCGCCTCAATCTTCATCCTTATACTCGATGTGACAGTGGAGTAGGCAGCTGATTTCTCCACACGCTCCTTGAAATGTTGATAGCCGACGACACCTCAACATCACTTGTTTGCATCTCTCGCGGCGGAGCCATCTGTGTTCAGAATTGGGTCTTGTGGTCCTGAGTGTTGCTAGATCAGCTCCTGTCCTAGTGTTGCTAGATCAGCTCCTGTATTGAAGCTCCTGTCCCTAGTGTTGCTAGATCAGCTCCTGTCCTAGTGTTGCTAGATCAGCTCCTGTATTGAAGCTCCTGTCCTAGTGTTGCTAGATCAGCTCCTGTATTGAAGCTTCTGTCCTAGTGCCGCCGCACTCTCTGCTCAGTTGTATCACCACCCTTTTCCACATCTTCCAATGCATAGATCCTGATCAGGGAGTCTTCTGCCTTTGCCATCCATGACCTTCCTCGCTTAATGCGTATACTTTTGAGTGTATCCAAGTCTTCGTGCAAAGGGGACTGTTCGCTGTTGGCAACATTGGCGTGTGTCTTTACAAGCGCTAATTGATATCGAATCTTCATGTTTGACAAATCAAGTAGGAATCTTATGACAGCAATAGGGGTATCTCTAGTGCATCTCAGAACTGATCTCTTGGCCTCATTCTGAGTTCTCTCCAATCTTTCTACCTGTGGGTGCGATAGCGTGAGTAACCCAAGACCGTAGTCCAGGACAGACAAAACCAGTGCTTGCATCAACAGGAAGAGAGTCCATTGTTGCATGTCTGTGGCCGCCATGACTTTGATTGCACTGATACCCCTCTTTGCTTGCAGAATCAAATTGTCAACATGTTTATTGAAAGAGAGACTTCTGTCGAATGTAATACCGAGGTATTTCATTTCATGTCCTCTCTCAATGATGGTGCCCATGCAGGTGGCCCCTGGTAGTGTACCTGAGATCAACCTATTTTTGTATGTAGAACCATGCAATCTTGGCCTTAGATGGATTTTGGCGTTGTAGTCGGTCCACCATTCAGCTAGTTTCCCCAGCTTGCTCCGCACACCCGCGACAATTTCAGTCCTTCCTTTGCCCTGATTATAAAGCAGGATGTCGTCCGCATATGTTAGGATCTTACTAGGCCTAGCCACTTGATCTGTGCAATTTTGCGAGTGTACACATTAAAAAGTACAGGAGACAGAGGAGAGCCTTGGGGTAGACCTGGCGCTATGATTCTGATCTCTGACATCCAGGAACGAGGCAAGAGAGACGCTTCTTCACATAAGGACCGTTGCAATACAACGGATGATCCACAGATCAATATTGAGGTCTACTAATAGGTCGATTAGTTTGCCGTAGTTTACCGTATTGGAGACATCTTCCAGTTCGATTGACGCGACGATAGTTTCCTTGTTTGTCTGGAAGCCCTCATATAGGTCGTATGCCAAGACAGCTGTATTGGTGGTCATGTCTCTGCTAGGTATGTATGCGCCAAGAGTGTCTGGAAATTGACCTGTGTCTTCCAGCTCACTGGCAACTCGTCTAGCAATGATTCTCTCCAGCACCTTACCGTACACATTCTGCAGTGTGATGATGCGGTAGCCTTTTAGATCAGTATCATCTTTGCCTGGTTTCGCTAGGGGGATAAGATAGCTGTGTAGCCACTCCTCTGGTACATGGCAGTCTTAAGAATCCCGTTAAAATTATCTGTAATCTTTGCGAGCTAATCATCCCCACAGTCCTGCAGCAGGTTGAATCGTATTCCATCGACCCCAGTTGCACGGTCCCAGGCACTCTTTACGGAGTTTCTAACCTCCTCATTGGCTCCAGGTGCACGGTCCCAGGCTCTCTTTATGGAGTTTCTAATCTCCTCATTGGATCCAGGTCCACTGTCCCAGGCTCCTTTTATGGAGTTTTTAACTTCCTCATTGGATCCAGGTGCACTGTCCCAGGCTCTCTTTATGGAGTTTCTAACCTCCCCATCGGCTCCAGGTGCACGGTCCCAGGCTCCCTTTATGGAGTGTCTAACCACCCCATCGGATCCAGGTGCACGGTCCCAGGCTTTCGTTATGGAGTTTCTAACCTCCCCATCGGCTCCAGGTGCACGGTCCCAGGCTCTCTTTATGGAGTGTCTAACCTCCCCATCGGATCCAGGTGCACGGTTCCAGGCTCTCTTTATGGAGTGTCTAACCTCCCCATCGGATCCAGGTGCACGGTCCCAGGCTCTCTTTATTGAGTGTCTAACCTCCCCATCGGCTCCAGGTGCACGGTCCCAGGCTCTCTTAATGGAGTGTCTAACCTCCCCATCGGATCCAGGAGCACTGTCCCAGACTCTCTTTATGGAGTGTCTAACCTCCCAATCGGGTCCAGCTGCACTGTCTGAGGCTCTCTTTATGGAGTGTCTGACCTCCTCAACACTAATCAGGTCATGCTCCTCCTCCATTGTTCCTAAATTTAGCCTCCTATCACAGCTATACCTCCAAGTCTCATATTCGTCTCTCATCAAAATATTGTGTCCATTCCTCCGATATCAGCCTCACAACCCAACCTCACAACCAAGTCTCATAACCCAACCTCACAACCAAGCCTCACAACCCAACCTCTCGGCCAAGCCTCACAACCCAAACTCCCGGGAAAGCCTCCCAACCCAACCTCACATTCACGCCTCAGAACCCCACCTCACACACAAGCCTCACAACCCAACCTCTCGGCCAATCCTCACATCCCAATCTCTCGGCCAAGCCTCATAACCCAACCTCCCCGCCAAGCCTCAAAACCCAAACCCCCGGCCACGTCTCACCACCCAACCTGACTCCCAAGTCTCACAATCCAACCTCACATTCACGCCGTAGAACCCCATCTCACACCCAAGCCTCACAAGCTAACCTCCCAGAAAAGCCTCACAACCTAACCTCCCAGGCAAGCCTCAGAAGACAACCTGACACCCAAGTCTCACAAACCAATCTGACACCCAAGTCTCACAACCCAACCTCAGACCCACGCTTTACAACCTCACACCCAAACCTCACAACCCAATCTCACATCCACGGCTAACCACCTCATATCCAAGCCTCACAACCCAACCTCACGGCCAAGTCTCACAACCGAACCTGACACCCAAGTCTCACAACCCAACCTTACATTCACGCCTCAGAACCCCACCTCACAGCGAAGTCTCACAACCTAAACTGCCAGCCAAGCCTCATAAACCAACCTCTCGGCTAAGCCTCACAACGAAACCTCCCAGGCAAGCTCACAACACAACCTGACACCCAAGTCTCACAACCCAACCTCACATTCACGCTTCACAACCTCACACCCAAGCCTTACAACCTAACCTCACATCCAAGCCTCACAACCCAATCTCCCGTCCACGCCTCACAAATCAACCTGACACACGTCTCACAACCCAACCTCACACCCAAGCCTAAGAACCCCACCTCACAGCGAAGCTTCACAACCTAACCTGCCAGCCAAGCCTCGCGACAGAACCTCTCGGCTAAGCCTCACAACCCAACCTCCCGGTCAAGCCTTACAACCAAATCTAACACCCAAGTCTCACAACCCAACCTCACATTCATGCCTCACAACCTCACACCAAAGCCTCACAATCTAATCTCCCAACCAAACCTCATAACCCAACCTCTCGACCAAGCCTCACAACTCAACCTCCCGGCCAAGCCTCACAAAACAACCTGACACCCAAGTCTCACAACCAAACCTGATTCCCAAGTCTCAAAACCCTACCGCACATCCACGCCTCACAATCTCACGCCCAAGCCTCACAGCTCAACCTCATATCCATGCCTCACAACCTCACCCCCAAGTCTCACAATCCAACTTCACATCCACGCCTCACAACCTCACAACCAATCCTCACAGCCCAACCTCACATCCACGCCTCACAACCTCACCCCCAAGCCTAACAACCCAACACCCCATCCACGCCTCACAACCTCACACCTAAGTCTCACATCCCCACCTCAAACCCAAGCCTCACACCCAAGCCTCACAACCCAACCTCCCAGGAAAGCCTCACAACAAAACCTGACACCCAACCTCACAAATCAACCTGACACCCGAGTCTCACAATCCAACCTCACATACACGCCTCACAACCTCACACTCAAACCGCACAACCCAACCTCACATACACGCCTCACAACCTCACACCTATCTCACAACCTAACCACACAGGTAAGTCTCACAAACTAACCTCCAAGCCAAGCCTCACAACCCAACCTGAAACCCAAGCCTCACTACCTCACATTCAAGCCTCACAAAACAACCTCACATCCACGCCTCACAACCTTACACCCAAGACTCACAACCCAACCTCACATCCACGCCTCACAACCTAACACCCAAGTCTCACATCCCCACCTCAAACCCAAGCCTCACAACCGAACCTCACACCAAAGCCTCACAACCACATCTCACACCCAAGACTACCAAGCCAACCTCACAGCCAAGCCTCACAACCCAACCTCACATTCACGCCTCACAACCTCATCCAAGCCTCACAACATCACATTCAAGCCTCACAACCCAACCTGACACTCAAGCCTCATAACCTCACACTCAAGCCTCACAACCCAACCTCTCGGCCAAGCCTCACAACCCCACTTCACACCCAAGCCACACAACCCCAACCTCACACCCAAGCCTCACAAACTAACCTCCAAGCCAAGCCTCACAACCCAACCTCACACCCACGCCTCACAACCTCACACCCAAGCCACACAACCGCACCTCACACCCAAGCCTCACAACCCAACCTCCCAGCCAAGCCTCACAACACAACCTGACACCCAAGCCATACAAATCAACCTGACACCCGAGTCTTACAACCAAACCTCACATACACGCCTCACAAACTCACACTCAAACCGCACAACCCAACCTCACATACATGCCTCATAGCCTCACACCTATCTCACAACCCAACCACACATTTACGCCTCAGAACCCCACCTCACACCCAAGCCACACAACCTAACCTCACAGCCAAGCCTCACAAACTAACCTCCGAGCCAAGCCTCACAACTCAACCTCACATCCACGCCTCACAACCTAACACCCAAGTCTCACATCCCCATCTCAAACCCAAGCCTCACAACCGAACCTCACACCAAAGCCTCACAACCACATCTCACACCCAAGCCTACCAAGCCATCCTCACAGCCAAGCCTCACAACCCAACCTCACATTCACGCCTCACAACCTCATCCAAGCCTCACAACATCACATTCAAGCCTCACAACCCAACCTGACACTCAAGCCTCATAACCTCACACTCAAGCCTCACAACCCAACCTCTCGGCCAAGCCTCACAACCCCACTTCACACCCAAGCCACACAACCCCAACCTCACACCCAAGCCTCACAAACTAACCTCCAAGCCAAGCCTCACAACCCAACCTCACATCCACGCCTCACAAACCTCACACCCAAGCCACACAATCGCACCTCACACCCAAGCCTCACAACCCAACCTCCCAGCCAAGCCTCACAACACAACCTGACACCCAAGCCATACAAATCAACCTGACACCCGAGTCTCACAACCAAACCTCACATACACGCCTCACAACCTCACACTCAAACCGCACAACCCAACCTCACATACACGCCTCACAACCTCACACCTATCTCACAACCCAACCACACATTTACGCCTCAGAACCCCACCTCACACCCAAGCCTCACAACCTAACCTCACAGCCAAGCCTCACAAACTAACCTCCGAGCCAAGCCTCACAACTCAACCTCACATCCACGCCTCACAACCTCACACACACGCCACACAACACCACCTAACACCCAAGCCTCACAACTTCACACCAAAGCCTCACAACCCAACCTCACATCCACGCCTCACAACCTCAAACTCAAGCCTCACAATCCAACCTCCCATTCACGCCTGACAACCTCACATCCAAACTTCACAACATCACACTCAAGCCTCACAAGCCAACCTGAAACCCAAGCCTCACAACCTCACACTCAAGCCTCACAACCCAACCTCACATCAACGCCTCACAATCTCACACCCAAGACTCACAACCCAACCTCACATCCACGCCTCACAACCTCACACCCAAGTCTCACATCCCCACCTCAAACCCAAGCCTCGCAACCGAACCTCACACCCAAGCCTCACAATCACACCTCACACCCAAGCATCACAACCCAACCTCACACCCAAGCCTCACAATCCAACCTCACACCAAAGCCTCACAACCTCACATCTACGCTTCACAACCTCACACCCAGCCTCACAACACAACCTCACACCCAAGTCTCACAATCCCCAGCTCACACCCAAACCTCACTACCCAACCTCACACCCCAGCCTCACAACACAACCTCACACCCAAGTCTCACAACCCCCACCCCCCCCCCCCTCAAAACCCAAGCTTCACATCCCCACCTCAAACCCAAGCCTCGCAACCGAACCTCACACCCAAGTCTCACAACCCCCCCCTCACACCCAAGCCTCACTACCCAACCTCACACCCAAGCCTCACAACCTCACACCCAAGCCTCACAAATATCCCTTGTTGTACATAATTCCCAGTGTTAGTGTCAAGCCACAGATGTGCTGCACTGTCGCCGGATGTACAACCATCACGTCAGTGCAGCTTCCAATGTTGTGACATCTCCCAGACCAGCTGACGTGGTTGTAACATCCGCAACTGGTCGGACTCAGTAGCAAGTTAGCATGCTACCTTGACCCGACCACATCTACACAAGTTGCTTGCTATAGTCTGCCATATATGTTGTACATTCGCTCTGCTCTCATACGTACAGCTAACAATACATCTCTCCTATCATCATCTCCTTGTGTACGTATATATACCTCCTTGCCTACCTCTTTACCCCCCCCCCCCCCTGTCCCACTGTATTCACTCTTCATTAGCAATCCCTATCTAACTACCACTATCTCTCTCTTTTCGTCGTTCGTACCCCCACCCCCTTCCTCTCCATACCCCCTTCTCTGCAGTTTTATCCCTACCCCTCTTGTCCTCCCTCTCTACACCCCCCTCCCTTCCTCTCCATACCTCCTCCTCTGCCGTTTCATGCCTATCCCAATTGTCCTCCCTCTCTACAACCCCTCCCTTCCTCTCCATACCTCCTCCTCTGCCGTTTCATCCCTACCCGACGTGTCCTCCCTCTCTACACCCCTCTACCCCTCTCCCTTCCTCTCCATACCTCCTCCTCTGCCGTTTCATCCCTACTCCAATTGTCCTCCCCCTCTACACCCCCTCCCTTCCTCTCCATACCTCCTCCTCTGCCGTTTCATCCCTACCCAACTTGTCCTCCCTCTCTACACTCCCCCCCCTACCCCTCTCCCTTCCTCTCCATACCTCCTCCTCTGCCGTTTCATCCCTACCCAACTTGTCCTCCCTCTCTACACCCCATACTCCCCTCCCTTCCTCTCCATACCTCCTCCTCTGCCATCTCATCCCTACCCCACTTGTCCTCCCTCTCTACACCCCCTACTCCCCTCCCTTCCTCTCCATACCTCCTCCTCTGCCATCTCATCCCTACCCCACTTGTCCTCCCTCTCTACACCACCTACTCCCCTCCCTTCCTCTCCATACCTCCTCCTCTGCCGTTTCATCCCTACCCAACTTGTCCTCCCTCTCTACACCCCCTACTCCCCTCCCTTCCTCTCCATACCTCCTCCTCTGCCATCTCATCCCTACCCCACTTGTCCTCCCTCTCTACACCACCTACTCCCCTCCCTTCCTCTCCATACCTCCTCCTCTGCCGTTTCATCCCTACCCCACTTGTCCTCCCTCTCTACACCCCCTACTCCCCTCCCTTCCTCTCCATACCTCCTCCTCTGCCGTTTCATCCCTACCCAACTTGTCCTCCCTCTCTACACCCCCTACTCCCCTCCCTTCCTCTCCATACCTCCTCCTCTGCCATATCATCCCTACCCCACTTGTCCTCCCTCTCTACACCACCTACTCCCCTCCCTTCCTCTCCATACCTCCTCCTGTGCCGTTTCATCCCTACCCCACTTGTCCTCCCTCTCTACACCCCCTACTCCCCTCCCTTCCTCTCCATACCTCCTCCTCTGCCGTTTCATCCCTACCCCCCTTGTCCTCCCTCTCTAAACCCTAACAATCTCTCCTCTCAACACTCACTGGACGAACATTCCTGGTTGGGAAATCAATCTCACCATCATCATGTGCCGTGCAGACCATTACTAACCTCGAGACCTTACTGTCCTGAATGTTGTTTATCAACCCTGTCATTGACCGTCCTTCCCGCAGCCATGCTGAGCTGTCAAACAAGCTGTATTGTTACTCATGACGTCCTTTGTTGTACAATTCTGACCTTTGTTAGAGTCAGCTGTAGCCTGATCCTTCTCACACCGCAACTACGAAAGGTTGTTTCTTTTGTTCTGATGTCTGGGATAAGCTGTCTTTGTTCTGATATATGGGATAAGCTGTCTTTGTTCTGATGTCTCGGATAAGCTGTCTTTTTTCTAATGTCTGGGATAAGCTGTCTTTGTTCTGAAGTATGGGATAAGCAATCTTTGTTCTGATGTATGGGATAAGCTGTCTTTGTTCGGATGTCTCGGATAAGCTGTCTTTGTTCTGATTTCTGGGATAAGCTGTCTTTGTTCTGATGTCTGAGATAAGCTGTCTGTGTTCTGATGTCTGGTATAAGCTGCCTTTGTTCGGATGTCTGGGATAAGCTGTCTTTGTTCTGATGTCTTGGATAAACTGTCCTTGTTCTAATGTCTTTGATAACTTGTCTTTAATCTGATGTCATGGATAAGCTGTTTGTGTTCTTATGTCTTTGATAACTTGTCTTTATTCTGATGTCTGGGATGTTACCTTTATTTTTAGGTCTGGGATAAGCTATCTTTATTCCGATGTCTGGGATAAGCTGTCTTTGTTCTGATGTCTGTGGTGAAATGGTCAAGCCGTTTGCCTCGTGTCCAGACGGTCGAGGTTCTAATTCAAGCTGCAACGGTCGGTTCATCATGTCAATTTTTTCCGGAGAACTTTGGGTTCATCGCTGGAGCTACGAAGTTTGGGCTTTTCCGGAGATCGATGGGTTCATCGCTGGAGCTACGAAGTTCGGGCTTTTCCGGAGATCTTTGGGTTCATCGCTGGAGCTAAGAAGTTCGGGCTTTTCCGGAGATCTCTGGGTTCATCGCTGGAGCTACGAAGTTCGGGATTTTCCGGAGATCTCTGGGTTCATCGCTGGAGCTACGAAGTTCGGGCTTTTCCGGACATCTCTGGGTTCATCGCTGGAGCTACGAAGTTCGGGCTTTGTGCGATGCTCTCGGCAGACGGAGATACCTTTCTTCTGGGAGAGACTGAGTCATATGGAGATACCCGAGGCGATGAGGTCGGGCCCTCACCCTTAACCCTTTAAGTCACAAGAACAGGGGTTGCAATTTCAATAGTGTGTAAAAAGTTGTCTTTGTACTGAAGTGTGTAAAAAGTTGTCTTTGTACTGAAGTGTGTAAAAAGTTGTCCTTGTACTGAAGTGTGTAAAAAGTTGTCTTTGTACTGAAGTGTGTAAAAAGTTGTCTTTGTACTGAAGTGTGTAAAAAGTTGTCTTTGTACTGAAGTGTGTAAAAAGTTGTCTTTGTACTTAAGTGTGTAAAAAGTTGTCTTTGTACTGAAGTGTGTAAAAAGTTGTCTTTGTACTGAAGTGTGTAAAAAGTTGTCTTTGTACTGAAGTGTGTAAAAAGTTGTCTTTGTACTGAAGTGTGTAAAAAGTTGTCTTTGTACTGAAGTGTGTAAAAAGTTGTCTTTGTACTGAAGTGTGTAAAAAGTTGTCTTTGTACTGAAGTGTGTAAAAAGTTGTCTTTGTACTGAAGTGTGTAAAAAGTTGTCTTTGTACTGAAGTGTGTAAAAAGTTGTCTTTGTACTGAAGTGTGTAAAAAGTTGTCTTTGTACTGAAGTGTGTAAAAAGTTGTCTTTGTACTGAAGTGTGTAAAAAGTTGTCTTTGTACTGAAGTGTGTAAAAAGTTGTCTTTGTACTGAAGTGTGTAAAACGTTGTCTTTGTACTGAAGTGTGTAATAAGTTGTCTTTGTACTGAAGTGTGTAAAAAGTTGTCTTTGTACTGAAGTGTGTAAAAAGTTGTCTTTGTACTGAAGTGTGAAAAAAGTTGTCCTTGTACTGAAGTGTGTAAAAAGTTGTCTTTGTACTAAAGTGTGTAAAAAGTTGTCTTGTTTCAGATGTATTAATGTGTCTTTGTTCTGATGTGTGTAAAAAAGTTATTTTTGTTCTGATGAAATAATGTGCCTTTGTTCTGATGTGTGTAAAAATTTGTTTTTGTTCATGAAGCACCCATAACTTTATATCTTTAGTCACGGACCTCCCGATGTAGTTTGTCTCTGGTCAATGACCACCGATCTCCATTACCATTTGTCTCTGGTCAATGACCACCGATCTCCATTACCATTTGTCTCTGGTCAATGACCTTCGATCTTCATTACCATTTGTCTCTGGTCAATGACCTTCGATCCCCATTACCATTTGTCTCTGGTCAATGACCTCCGATCCCCATTACCATTTGTCTCTGGTCAATGACCTCCGATCCCCATTACCATTTGTCTCTGGTCAATGACCTTCGATCCCCATTACCATTTGTCTCAGGTCAATGACCTTCGATCTCCATTACCATTTGTCTCTGGTCAATTACCTCCTATCCCCATTACCATTTGTCTCTGGTCAAGGACCAACGATCCCCATTACCATTTGTCTCTGGTCAATGACCTCCTATCCCCGTTACCATTTGTCTCTGGTCAAGGACCAACGATCCCCATTACCATTTGTCTCTGGTCAAGGACCTCCCGCTGCCGTTCTCGTTCTCTGACATCGGTAACATGTGTTGCTAGATAATCGTCTTATGTCCCCTAACAATCTAGCTGTCAGTCACCCCCTGGCCGTCGAGCATTGTAAGCCCGCGGGGATAGCTGACAAGGCAACATTCACATTAGATGCCCGAACCATCGCTTTCTGTCTGGATATGTATTCTACCTAAGGGTTGGAACCCACCCTTGGGCGAATGTCCTAATTCCATTAGCAGCTTTTGACATAGTGGCCGGGAGAACGCTGTGAAATTATAGAAATTATGAAAAAGGAAATAGCGATGCAATAAGTGGAATAACTTAAATTACTGTCAGCTGACAGAGAGGGATGTCTGTGAAGTTACTGTCGGCTGACAGAGAGGGATGTCTGTGAAGTTACTGTTAATTGTTGAAGTGACGCAAGTGTGAAAATACTGTCAGAAGTCAAAATGTCTTTGGCTTGAAATCACGGATAAATTGGCAAAGGGATATAATCGCGAAATTATTGTGCAATTTAAGCAGTATAGTGATTCTCTCCTCTTTATTTGATACCCTCTGTGGTATTTGGTGTGTGCGTTTGTGTACATGTGTATATGGGCATGTATGTGTGTATGTATATTTTTATGTGTGTTTACATGCATGTATGCATGTGAATTAGGATATATGCTGGCGATGGGATAACTAAGCATATATAGACAAGTAGTTTTCTGTTTAATCACATATAAGTATAAGTATAGGTGGAACCATTGCTGTCGGGGATGAGGTACCACAGACTTCATTGTACTAGGCTTCACATTTTATGTGGAGGTTGTGTAATCATTTCCTTTCTTCTATGTTCATGCTCTTTTAATAGTCAGTCAAGTACCCATTTTACAGCTGGTAGACTGGTACGTTAATGGAGCCAGGGTTTGAGGTCAGTATCTTTGTCTTAGCCTTAAGGAGCAATCTATTTTACAGAGATACACTTATAGATAAAATAAAATGGGGGACAAGCATAGCATAGAACTTGTGACCTTGTTATCAGCATCAGGTGTTGTTGAGCGGGACAATCAGCGTGGTTTGTCTTCGTGTAGGACGGTTCTATCAGGGTCAATCAGCGTGGTTTGTCTTCGTGTAGACGGTTCTATCAGCGTGGCTTGTCTTCGTGTGGGACTGTTCTATCAGCGTGGTTTGTCTTCTTGCAGGACGGTTCTATCAGGGTCAATCAGCGTGGTTTGTCTTCGTCTAGGACGGTTCTATCAGCGTGGTTTGTCTTCGTGCAGGACGGTTCTATCAAGGTCAATCAGCGTGGTTTGTCTTCGTCTAGGACGGTTCTATCAGCGTGAGTTGTCTTCGTGCAGGACGGTTCTATCAGGGTCAATCAGCGTGGTTTGTCTTTGTCTAGGAGGGTTCTATCAGCGTCAATCAGCGTGGTTTGTCTTCGACTAGGACGGTTCTATCAGCGTGGTTTGTCTTCGTCTAGGACGGTTCTATCATCGTCAATCAGCGTGGTTTGTCTTCGTGTAGGACGGTTCTATCAGGGTCAATCAGCGTGGTTTGTCTTCTTGCAGGATGGTTCAATCAGCGTGGTTTGTCTTCGTGTAGGACGGTTCCATCAGGGTCAATCATCGTGGTTTGTCTTCGTGTAGGACGGTTCCATCAGGATCAATCAGCGTGGTTTGTTTTCGTGTAAAACGGTTCCATCAGGATCAATCAGCGTGGTTTGTCTTCGTGTAGGACGGTTCTATCAGGGTCAATCAGCGTGGTTTGTTTTCGTGTAACTTAACGTCTTTATACTGGTTTAGAAGACCCTGCAGAGTCTGTATACAACCAGTTACATTTACATCACCTTGCTCTAAAAGCTATGCGCATCCAGTTTATTCTTAAATGCATTAACTGTCCCTGCCTCCACTACCTCCCCTGGCAATGCATTCCAAGCAGACACCACTCTCTGACTAAAAAAATATTTCCTAATATCTAACCTGGACCTCTCTTTAGTCAGCTTGTAGCTATGCCCTCGTGTTATTGTAGGTGGCTGTATTTTAAAAAACTTGTTATAGTCTAATTTATCGATTCCTCTTATCATCTTATAAATCTGTATTAAGTCACCACGAATTCTTTTTTCTTCGAGACACTGTAGGAGGGTTTTTCTGAGTCGTTCCTCATAACTGTAATTCTGGAATCCCATTATCATCTTTGTCGCTCTTTTTTGTATTCTTTCTAGCATGTTTATGTCCCCTCTATGATAAGGACTCCACACCTGTACACAGTACTCCAATCTAGGTCTAACTAAAGCTTTATACAGTTTGACGATCACTTCCTTGCTTCTATGTTTAATATTTCTTTTTATCATACCTAACATTGCATTTGCCTTTTTCACTGCTACCTTAACTTGCTCACTCACCTTTCCTGTATGATCTATTATAACCCCTAGGTCCCTTTCCTTATCTATCTTTCTAATATTGTTTTCTCCCATTCTGTAATTATGTTCCATATTGGATCTACCCATGTGGATGACTGTACATTTATCTACATTAAACTCCATTTGCCAGCTTACAGACCATTCTCGAATTTTATCTAAATCCGACATCAATATATCCACTTCCGCTTTAGATGAGACACTACTGCATAGTTTTGTGTCATCAGCAAATTTTGAAATCATGGATCCCATATCAGTGTCCAAATCATTTATATATATCAAGAACAAAATTGGTCCAAAAACCGAGCCCTGTGGCACACCACTTTTCACTTCACACCACTCAGAGTACTCCTTATTTATGCCCACCCTCTGCCTTCTTCCCGTTAACCAATTTTCAATCCATTTGGCAACTTCGCCACCTATTCCATGTGATTTTAACTTTTGAAATAATCTTTGATGAGGTACTCTTTCAAAGGCCTTTGCAAAGTCTAGATAAATAACATCCACTGGCTCCCCTTTATCTATGATTTTAGTAACCTCCTCCATGAATTCTAATAGATTTGTTAAGCATGATCTCCCTCTAGTAAACCCATGCTGACTATTTCTAATTAGATTAAATTTGCCTAAATGCATTACAATGTTTTCTTTGATTATTGACTCTAACAATTTACAGACTATGCTCGTTAAACTCACTGGTCTATAATTTGCTGGATCTGATGTTTTGCCTTTTTGAATTAGGGGATCACTCCTGAATCTTTCCAATCCCGTGGAACAATCCCTTTTGTAAGTGATTGAGAACATAATATAGCCAATGGTTTTGCTAGTTGGTCTCTAATTTCATACAGAAATTTTGGATGAATACCATCTTGACCTGGACATTTATTCACTTTCAACCCCTCCAATTTTTGAAAAACCATTTCCTCTGTAATATAGATTGATCTTAATCCCGCTGTATCCATGTCTCTTTGAAAAATATCTATAGGCTCTGGGATCTTGGAGCAGTCCTCTTTTGTGTAGACTGTGCCAAAGTACTGATTGAGCAGATTAGCTGCCTCCCTATTCTCACTTATTATTTTCCCTGTATTGTCTATGAGAGGGCCTACTTTGTCTTTCGTTCTTTGCTTATTTTTAACATAAGAGAAGAAGTTTTTACTGTCAGTCTTGATCCTCTGAGCAAATTTTTTTTTAAAGTCTATTTTTGCTGTTTTATTCGCTTTCTGAGACAAGTTCTGCTTGTCCAAATATTTTACATATGTTTCTTTTGATTGACCTGCCTCTATATATTTTTTCCATGCTTTATTTTTTGCTCTTCTACATTTCACTACAAATCTAGTTATCCACTTTTTACGCTTGGGGTTTACCTCCCTACATGGAACACATTCCTCTTTTAGCGTTTCTAGAACTGTTTTAAAACTTTCCCACTCCTGTTCAACATCTGTTCCTACGACAATATCTTTCCAAATTATGTGGTTCGCTGCCTCTTTCATCCTCTTAACATCTGCCTTAGAGTAGTCGTATGTTCGCGTGTTTATGTTTACTTCTTTCCCTACAATAAGATCCCAACGGATGATTTGATGGTCACTTGAGCCAAAAAGTTCCCCAACGGTAACGTTTTCAATCATATTTTCCTCCGTCGTGTAGGACGGTTCCATCAGGGTCAATCAGCGGGGTTTGTCTTCGTGTAGGACGGTTCCATCAGGGTCAATCAGCGTGGTTTGTCTTCATCTAGAAGGTTCCATCAGGGTCAATCAGCGTGGTTTGTCTTCGTGCAGGGCGGTTCTATCAGGGTCAATCAGCGTGGTTTGTCTTCGTCTAGAACGGTTCCATCAGCGTCAATCAGCGTGGTTTGTCTTCGTGTAGGACGGTTCTATCAGGGTCAATCAGCCTAGTTTGTCTTTGTCTAGAACGGTTCCATCAGCGTCAATCAGCGTGGTTTGTCTTCGTGCAGGACGGCTTCATCATCAGAGACAGTCACCGAGGTTTGTCTTAGTTCATAAGAGGAGGCAATCATCTCTTCAGTCTGTCTCTGCCTTTTCATCGGGGTTTGTTTTTGTAAACCATTTTCATATGGGCATAGCGTTTCAGCTTCCTAGACTCAAAAATGCCTGCTGAAGTTGGATGTGTCGGGCCAGGATGTGAAAATATCGCAGTCAACCTGTCAACTATACAAAACGCATTCCGTTCTACGGTTAAAATCCTGCTACTTGCAAAGCCCTTTTCGTGGCTTGGTTTGGAGGAGATTGAGAACGAAGAATAAGAATAAGAAGAACAAGAAAAAGAAGAAGAAGAAAAAGAAGAGACGTCTTGGCGTTCCAACTGCGTAATGCTCATTATAACACATTTTATCATCATTATCATGTGTCATGCCAACTGGCAAAAATGATCTTGGATGTCCACAACTTCGCGTCTCGAATGTATTGATACCAATTTGTCTATTATTAATATCCATGCGGCGATATCAAATTGTCCAACACATGTGTCCGTTTACCTGTCTCTTCTTCCAAATGTTTTGCCCTGTGTAGCAGTGTTCCATCCCTGCTCTTCTCATAGCTTGTCCAACAAGACATGATTGCTTATTTTTTTCTTTCGTGTTAATTTTTATTTTTTTCGTTCGCATTATTTCTCTATACCCAAAAGGCAGTGTTCGTTGCATTATGTTTTGTATTTTGTGCCTGTCTACCTAGTTCATCCGACTTCGGCATGCGTTTTATGTAAGGGTCTGATTCCTCAAGCATTTTCTAAGGGTTTACTTCACCGGGACAACGGTCAGTTCTGTGATAGGCAGCGAACCCAGCACCTTCGGGTCGTGAGCCGTTCCACTAGCCCACGCCGGCACCCCCGTGTTTATATAATGTTACAATCTATTCATCATCAGTTATCTCCCATGCTGACCAATCATAGCTCATAATCTATAAAGAACGATAACTTCTACCAATATTCTGTTAGTTTTAATCTCGTTTTACAAAGCGAAAGGCATTAAACCAATATGCAGGAAGCAGGGAATCAAGTTAATAAACCATGGACAGCATCAAGACATTCTTGACAACTCGTGTGTCGCAAACAGACATTGCCAATGGCACAGGGCCAGTCCATATTACAACCTGCATGAGTACTTAATAAAGACATTTTTTGGATAAAGTTGTCTGTCTGCTGTTTTGCGAACATTAAAATGTATAACATCTTATTTATTTATCATTTTGTATGTATCAATAAAGAATATATGTATGTATGTTCACCTCGGTCTTTCACCTTTTCGCGCCAATGCAATGCATAGGCCGGCACTGCAGTTGGTACTAGGACTGGAAGCGTGGCACATATTGCACTGTCTGATTATAATTGTATTTTTTGTCTTTGCCAGTTTTAAGTAAAAGAAAGCATTACTGCCGTAGGGGTGTGAAGTGTTCAGCGATCTCAAATTTCAAAGGATCGGCTATATGAGACATCTTCTCTTAACTTCCAAGACTGAACCGGTACCTATTTAAGGCTGAGGTATGAATAAACATTTTCGCCTCAAATGGGGAAAGAACCCAGGACGACTCAGATGCGAAACCATCTGGCTAACCACTGCGCCAAACGATTCCCCTTCAATCGACTTTTATTATATGCCTGAATGTTGATAGTAGATATATCCTTTCATTCTGTGTGTAGCTTACAAGTTCAGCGTAAATATGTAAATCAAAAAGTAAAGTAAAGCATAGTAAAGTAAAGTAAAGCGGTAGCCATCTCCTCTCCATCGCCGCTTTTATGTAAATACGCTCGTAAATATTTATGCTGTTGTTCTTGTGGTTGAAGTTATTGCTTTGTTTTTCTATTTTGCTGTTGTTGTTGTTGTTGTTGTTGTTGTTGTTGTTGTTGTTGTTGTTGTTGTTGAATGCCTAAAATGAATAGCCTTACTCTTTGTTGCGCCCTGAAAAGAACGTTATGTAACAGGTTACAGTAGCTGCCCTCACATGCGAATCATGGGAACTAAGGTAAACAGGAGTCCTCCAGACGGCTGTGCTGTGATTGGTTTCATCTGCGTGTCGCTAATTACTATGGGGATCACGTTGATCCCCCACCTCGTTAGTCAGCCTACCATAAAACAGACTGTTGCTATGGACAACTGCCTGTGTGGTGAGGGGAGGGTAGCAGGGTCTTGACCATTACACTTTGCTTGACCCTGACAAGCATGTCCGATCAGTATGTTTTGCCTAACCCGACGTTAGCCTCCTCTACCCACGGAAATACATGTATATAGGTATGTATACAGAGACATATTATATATAGACATAGATGATGGCTGAATACCACAAGATCTTCTTTATGAGGAATGTCAGTTTGGGAAAGATCTCGGGGCCGGCCATTACTTCGAAACAGGGATGTATGCAAGCGGGATATAAATTATGCGGACATCAATTTTGAATCATGGGAACAGGGCGCCATGGATCGTGTTACATTGAGAAGCAGAATTAAGCATTGAATACAGTCAAATGAGATACTGATTGCTGATAGGCTAAAGACTCAGAGTTTGAGAAGACTATGTAGTGCCGTAAACAGGTCTGTCTTTCCTTGCACACACTGTGGAAGACACTCCTCTGCTAAGATTGGTCTTACGAATCACACACGCTATCGTCAAGGGCTTTTGGACTATAATCACATCCATTTTTTCAAAGCTCAATTACTATTGAAAAGACGGGATGAATCTATATATATATATATAAATAAATATATATATATATATATATATATATATTTATATATATTATATTATATATATATATATATATATATATATATATATATATATATATATATATAT
Source organism: Ariolimax columbianus (assembly GCA_036924085.1). Lineage (NCBI taxonomy): Eukaryota > Metazoa > Mollusca > Gastropoda > Stylommatophora > Arionidae > Ariolimax > Ariolimax columbianus. Next base: position 63,339,104 of record JAVGWX010000005.1, on the reverse strand, counting down.
ACACACACACACACACTAAGCGTGTTCAAATGAAACCGGACCTAACTGCACCGAGTGAACATACGTGTGATGCGCATGATGACGTCACTTCTGATGTAAACAGCACATACCAACCGTCAAGTTTACAAAATTTCCTTATCTTCCGACTCATAGTTTCCTCAGCAGACCGTTAAAAATAAAACGGGAGTGATACGGAATTCGTCAAGAGTTAAACAGCGAGTGGAGATTCATTATTTTCAAACAGCTGAAGGGGGACGGCGTGGCCTAGTGGTTAAGTGGCACGGCTCACAACCAGAAGGTGCTGGGTTCGATCCCCATCACAGCACCGGCCGTTACCCCGGGGAAGCAAACCCTTAGAAAATGCAGGAGGAAGCAGACCCTTACATAAAATGCTTGCTGAAGTCGGATGCACTGGGCCGACAGGCGCAAAATAAAAACCACAGTGTAACGCACACCCGCCTTGGGGAATAGAGAAATAAGGCGAACGCAAAAAAAAAAAAAAAAAACAGCTGAAGGATGTCGACCAGTTTACATTCATCGCAGAATGCAGGCAGTGTATTTGTGATAAAAGTGTGACAAACGTAAGCTCCGGCGACGGTCAACCCAAATTGCTGCATCAATTTTCGTGATGTCATCTTCTGACGCAACAATATGCACATGACCTGGTCTCGGAAGATCTTTCGTTAACTCGCGTCCTTCTTTAAACATTGTTGTCCAGTTCTTCACTATTGTCTTCGACACACTTTTGTCCCCATACATTGCCTGCATTCTGCGATGAATGTCAACCGGTCGACATCTTTCAGCTATTGAAAACCGAATCACCGCCCGCTGATCAACTCTGGATGGATTCAGTATCACACCCGCCATGTTTTCAACGGTCTGCTGAGGAAACTATGAGTCGGAGGATAATTAAATTTTGCAAACTTGACGGTTGATATTTGTTGTTTACATAATAAGTGACGTCATCATGCGCATGGTACGTATGTTCACTTGGTGCAGTTAGGTTCGATTTCATTTGAACACGCCTCGTATATAGGTATATCTTTCACCTGCTCGCTCCAATGTATATATAGATATTCATCAAGATCAAGTTAGCCCAAAGATAGTAGTGAGCACATATGGAAGGTGTGCTCGCCTCACACCGTAATACGTCTCGCAAGGTTTTAAATATTAACCACCGAAACCCCGCCTCACAAGCACTATAAATGTTGATTACAGAATGGGTATCATACTGGTAATAAGGGTGAATCACTGTTACCGTTATTGCACAAATCGATTACGTCAATCATTCTCACAATTCAGATCACGTGAATTTTCATCTCATTCCACAAAATGATATATTACCGTGTTTTATTTCGGAAACGGGCAATAAATATATGATGAATACAAATTATCGTTTGATGTGTTCAGTATTTTTGGTTGTTGTTGTTTATTGCTCACAATAAGTAAGTTTACTCTTTTGTGCGCCCAAAAAGGACGTTACGTGGCGGGTTGTTGTAGCTTTCCTCACATACCGAGTATGCTGATGAAGGTGGCCTGCAGTCCTCCATGCGGTTGTGATATGTTTGGCTTCATCTGTGTGGCGCTCACTACTAAAAGGATCACATCGATCCACATCTCGTCAGCCTGTTTTCAGTGAACGCTATATGGAAGAGAGGTTGTGGTCGTGGTCAATGTATTGACCATGTTGCTTTTTATCAATTTACGTTCTTCTAATTTCATATTTTACCCAAGTGGTTTTCGAGGTTGAGAGAATAGTGTGACTGTAACCTGCTACACACGTTATTGAAGATGACTAATTAGGGTTGAGCATGGCGTCATGAACTCTCATCAGGTTATATAATTGCTACATAAATTTCCACTACACATTTTGTTACAGACTTCCTGTAAGGGGCATCTGTATAATGGCTAAATACTTCACATGAAGCAACAACGCAAAATGAAATGAATGGACCACACTTATTCTATTCTATGCTGTTTCTTGTACCATCCACATTTGGTCTCGTTTGGAAAATATGTGTATGTGGGTTTCTTTAAGATGAATGTCGACCAGGGGAGATTAGGGTCTTGTCATGTGAAGCATACTGATCGGCTATGTTAGTCAGGGTCAGGTGAAAGATGTTGATCAGACTATGTTAGTCAGGGTCAGGAGAAACATACTGATCAGGCTGTGTTAGGGTCAGGTGAAACATGTTGATCAGACTATGTTAGTCAGGGTCAGGAGAAACATACTGATCAGGCTGTGTTAGGGTCAGGTGAAACATGTTGATCAGACTATGTTAGTCAGGGTCAGGAGAAACATACTGATCAGGCTGTGTTAGTCAGGGTCAGGTGAAACATGTTGATCAGACTATGTTAGTCGGGGTAATGTAAAACATACTGATCATACTACGTTAGTAAGGGTCAGGTGAAACGTACTCATAAGAATATGTTAGTCAGAGTCAGGTGAAACATACTGATCGGCTATGTTAGTCAGGGTCAGCTGAAACATACTGATAAGGCTAAGTTAGTCAGGATCAGGTAAAACATACTCATCATACTACGTTAATCGAGGTAATGTAAAACATACCGATCAGGCTATGTTAGTCAAGATTAGGTGAACATAATGATGAAGACCCATGTCTCACTTCAAAGCAGTTATCCCTTGAAAGAGAGTGTTTTTTTTTACATCCTGGCTCACGAGGTGATAATCTGGACTGTTGTCGCTATAGTTATAAACTTATTATGGAGCCCCGAATTGCACTACAATATAGATAACACCAGTCCGCCATCTTAAGTATGCCTCGGAATGTGAGGAGAGCCATGGTAACCTGCCTTCAAAGAAAGTAGTAAAGAATGTATAATTCAAGTACAAATGGCATTGGTAACAACAACAACGACGACAACAACAACAAAAAGGTAAATATCCGTCCTCTCAAATGTTTAGTACCACTATCTCACATTGGCCTGCTGTTCGCGTTGTCGTGAACACGATTACGTGGATAAAGTTATGGAGGAGTTTGTCTGACCGCATGTCACCCGCGGCCCTGTTCTTAGTTTGTATGTTCTAGTTATGCACCAACTCAGCATGTTTACACAGACTGTATCAAGTGTTGGTGGCATCTCTAGAACTGTTGCTCCAGGCAAATTGTGGGCATGGGAGAACTATTGTTGTTTGATGTTCGTCGTTTTCTCTTGTCATTTTACCAACCTTTTTCTGCCGGTGTTTGTTGTCAGGGTCTTGTTACAATAAGTCCTCCAGGTGTTTCTGTTAAATGTGACTGGTGTGCACCTAGGAGTTGAGAAGAGATGTGAGATGGGAAGAGAGGGTGAGCATAACCGGAGTGGAGTTTGTGAGAGGATCGGGAAGAAATAATAGATAGCTTTAATAGAAGGTAAGATGAGAAGATACTGCTCATGGAAGGCACAATTGAGAGTATTGTACTCACAGGATGTAGAAATGAGAAAATTATGTAATTGCAGGCGCAAATGAGAATATCTTATCATAGGGTGTATAAATGCGTAAAAATATATAATTGGAGGTGCAAATGGAAAAACTCGCTCATGTTAGGTACAAATGACAAAACTCGCTCATGTGAGTTATTAATGATAAAACTCGCTCTTGTGAGGTATTAATGATAAAACTCGCTCTTGTGATGTATAAATAAAACTCGCTCATGGAAGGTACAAATGACAAAACTCGCTCATGTGAGATATAAATAACAAAACTCGCTCATGGAAGGTACAAATGACAAACTCGCTCATGTGAAATATAAATAATAAAACTCGCTCATGTGAGGTACAAATGACAAAACTCGCTCAGATGAGATATAAATAATAAAACTCGCTCATGGAAGGTACAAATGACAAAACTCGCTCATGTGAGATATAAATAACCAAACTCGCTCATGGAAGGTACAAATGACAAAACTCGCTCATGTGAGATATAAATAACAAAACTCGCTCATGGAAGGTACAAATGCCAAAACTCGCTCTTGTGAGGTATAAATAACAAAACTCGCTCATGTAAGATATAAATAACAAAACTCGCTCTTGTGAGGTACAAATGACAAAACTCGGTCTTGTGAGGTATAAATGACAAAACTCGCTCATGTGAGGTATAAATAACAAAACTCGCTCTTGTGAGGTACAAATGACAAAACTCGCTCTTGTGAGGTATAAATAACAAAACTCGCTCATGTGAGATATAAATAACAAAATTCGCTCTTGTGAGGTACAAAGGACAAAACTCGCTCTTGTGAGGTATAAATGACAAAACTCGCTCATGTGAGGTATAAATGACATAACTCGCTCATGTGAGGTATAAATAACAAAACTCGCTCATGTTTATAAATGACAAAACTCCAGCATGGGAGGTACAAATGAGAAAACTCGCTCATGTGAGGTATAAATGACAAAACTCGCGCATGGCAGATACAAATGAGTAAACGCTCTCGTGTGAGGTATATGTGAGAAAACTCTTGTTAGTTGTATGATAGAGAAAACTCTCTTGCTAGTTGTATGATAGAGAAAACTTTCTTGTTAGTTGTATGATAGAGAAAACTCTCTTGTTAGTTGTATGATAGAGAAAACTCTCTTGTTAGTTGTATGATAGAGAAAACTAATGTGAGATGAGAAAATGCTCATGAGAGGTACAAATGAGAAATGCGTGCATTACGCGTTTTGTTGTTTTGTGTGTGTGTGTTTGGGTATGTGTTTGTTTTCTTTGTTGTTGTTTTGATGGGGTTTTTTCGAGGGGGGCGGGGTGGGGGTGGAAAGCAGATTTGAATTGTAGTCGGGGGATGTGGGGTTGGCTGGGATTATCCTAAATTGACGTCATAAAAGAATGTAATGCATTGGTACAAACTTAAATTGAATACAGAAAATGGCAAGAAAATAATATTTGGGTTCGTTCGAAATTTAAACCACGGAACTTCCGCTACTTGGCGAGCATCATGTTAGTCGATTGGCCCTAAATTTTAACAAAAGAAGTGTCTCTTGCAGTTTTGGTTTGACTGCGCAGACAGAAAGAAACACATTTTCTGTTCGTACAAAAATTATCTCGCTTTATTGATTACAAAAAAAATGAGCTTCCTACCGGATCATGACAATGGAAATCGCCGGACTTACGGCTGGTAAACAAACAAACCCAAGCTGTTTCCAGGTTTTAACTATTTTATATCTACTCCGGTATTCCTCTAACGTGTTTAACAATTTCACAAATATGTTGGGTTTCTTCTTCTTCGTACGCTGTCAGACGTCAACCTGTATTTTTTTCAAAAAAAACAGCGGTCATCCTGAGGCTGTCGACACCGCCATATGTTGGGTTTGTTTTGACTACACGCAACACACCGATGAAGACATCGTTAACATGTAACTTCTTCTTCTTCTTCTCCTTCTTCGTTCATCCTCAGATCAAGGTCCGGTTTCTCTTACAAAGTACACCATTGTTTGTAAGGCTGTTTCATCTCCATACAGCTTTTGTCTCGAATCTGTCTCACGAGGCCAGTATTGTTCTCTCTTTTCCCGCGTGAGCGTGCAACTTCGTAGGATGTGTTCCACGGTCATATACGCTCCCCCACATGGGCACCTGTCATCTGTCCCAATCCTCATTTTGTTGTAAAGATGACCCTTGAGTCTGTTTTGCCCAGTTCTCAGTCTGCAGATGATGACTTGCTCTTCTCTAGTTACGTTAAAGTACCTGTCTTCTTTTCGAAAGTCGGGGTGTTGATCAGCGCATTTTACTCTGAAGTTGGCTTTAATTATGGTCTTGACCTCATTATACGTGATGCTCAGGTCTGTTTGTGGGGATGCTACTTCACACTTTGCTAGTTTGTCTGTAGCTTCATTGCCTTCAATATTGCAGTGAGATGGGATCCACTGTATGACCAACCTTGTCTGTTCTGATGAGAGCTGTGTCCAGGAGAAAATACATTGCTTGAGATCTTCGTCGTTGTGTTGTTTTAGCGCTGATAATACAGTCAGGAATACTATGTTTTCTTGGTGGATATATGTATCTTGGATTACAACCTCAGCTGCGGCTTTCATGGCCTCTGCTTCTGCGCGGAAGTTATTGGAGTATGCTCCCGTTGTTAATACTCGAGTTATTTCTTCTCCATTCCCTAGTCTGTAATAAACCCCTCCACCTCAATTGGATGTGGCTTCGTTACATGAGCCGTTAGATGAACATGTAACCCGATCAGCCAATCAAATCTCTCCCGTAAACATTGTAAATACAGACAGACAGGCTCTCATTATATTAATAATTAGATAGATAGATTGTTCATTTGATTTCTAAACTGTCCATGCTATTCGTAACATCCTTCTCATGGACTAAAACTTAAAAGTTGTATGTGGCACTCGAAGATGTCGACAGTATCAATTGGGTGTTGTGACATATGATCGAACAGAAGCTCATGAACTGCATGTTTTTGCTGCGAATAGTAAGATGTTCAGACTCCGAGCGGGACATTACAGATTCAAGACCCACATCAACAGAATGGATCTTGCAGACACCGCCACACGCGATTGTGGAGCACTCAATCAAACACCAGAACATATCCTGCAGGACTACCCCAGGCATGAAGACCTGAGAGCTGCAGCCTGGCCTTGGAGAAACAAACATGCTCGAAAAGCTGTGTAGGAACCGGCGAAGCCCTGAAACGCAGTTTCCTTTGTGAACCTCACTGGACTAGATGCATAGCATCAGTTGATCGTGAACCTCACCGGACTAGAAGCATAGCATCAGTTGATCGTGAACCTCACCGTACTAGAAGCATAGCATCAGTTGATCGAAGAAGAAGCAGCTGCAAGTTGATCAATTCTTTGCTTGTTAAACGCCCGTAAATAACAACAATGAAACCGTACATTTTCCAAGATAATACAGCTGGCTGGGACATATTCGGAGGATGGATGATGGCAGAATACCAAAATATCTTATCTAGGGGGAATTACAGTTGGGGAAAAGGTCTCGGGGCCGGCCACTACTTCGGTACAAGGATGTATGCAAGCGGGATATGAATGATGCAGACATCGATTTGGAATCATGGGGACAGGACGCCGTGGATCGTGTTACATGGAGGGGCATGATTAAGCATGGAAAACAGACAAAGGAGATGCTGATTGGTGATAGGCTAAAGACTTAGAGTTTGAGAAGACACGCCACGCCATGCGATGCCGCAAACGGTCCTGACTTTTCTTACACACACAGTGGAAGATGCTTTTCTGCCTGGATTGATCTTACGAGTCACATTCGTTACCGTCATGGACTGTAGTTGCATACCTTTCAAAGCACAATTACTACACGCGATCTTAACTGGTCGAGACTGGAATAGTATTGGTCACGCCCTTAAAAGTTAACCTGACATCCTCGCTAGAACCAGCCTAGTACGGACCTCAGAGAGAAGGTGAAGGCGGGGCTGGTCTAAGGCAACTTGATGAAGAACCGTAGTAGTCGAAACGAAAATCATAAATCTGAGCCGGGGCATCATACGGAAGGATGGCTGCAGACAGA